>PVJX010040941.1:0-14921 GCA_004027295.1 Dolichotis patagonum | reverse complement strand
TGAGACCACAGATAAGTCACAGTACAACTCAGCCTCTCAAACATTAAGAAAGCTCTTACTGGTACTTGAACTTTACAGAAGTGTAATTTGAGTGTTCTTGATGTATCACAGAGCCAGAACCTGGAGGCCACATGGGCCCAGGTTTCACACTGGCATCCTCACTAGTTCTCTGGGTCTGAGATGAGCTACAGTGGGAACACATTTATTACCCACACTAAAGCATACAGGATATGGGAAGGAGTAGCAAAAGAGACTAAATGAATCCAGGAGTGGAAGGCCATTGATAAGGTAAGGATAAAGTAAGAGTCAAAAAGGTGAAACAGAAGAAAATGCAGGAATGGAAAGGACATTTAAAACTCAAGTAAAAAGAGGAAATATGTATATTGCACTTATGAGCACATCTCAATGCAAGGCCCATAATAATTATTTGGTGTAAGTGGAGTTGGTATTATTTCCTGCACATCCTATTTTTGAAAAATAATATGATGTTGGAACAAGTGGCTCCTTTTCTTACAACCATATAACCAGAACACAGTGTAGCAGTCCTTGAACTCAGATGGCTGGCTGCGGCTGACGGAATAACATGGCCTTTCTCCCCAGCACCCTGCTATCTTGGCTGTTGACCATCTGCAGCTCTTGTGTCTCTGATATCCCTGCTGTCTGCTGTGCTTGGACTCAGATGCCTGCACTCCAGAGGGCCCTCTCCATCTACCTCCTAGTGAAGCCTTTGGAAACTGGTGCTGAGAAAGACAGAAGTCACCCTATCAGATCAGCTTCCTGAAGACCTTGAATTCTAACCCAATATTGCCAGAAAGATTCCTTGGAGGAAAAAAGTGACACTGAAGGGAGTAATAATTCAGTTCAAATATCCCTAACTGCAAATCTAAGGAGGCATTACTTGGGTAGGAAAGTAACCTAGTTGAAAACTTCCTACTCTGGCAACCAAAAACAAGTAGATCTCAGTGCATATAACTATTTATTTTTACACATTTTGAAAACAATTTAGGGATATCTGACAAATGTAGAGCCAAAAATCAAGTATGAAGATATTTAAGATATTAATTTTAAAAGCTTTGATGGGCTGGAAACCACCAAAACTGCTTATAGAAATGTAAATTGATACAATAGATTTGAAAATTTTAGCAAAAGTCTCAGTACACCATCCAAGAAAGATGAAAATATGCACCTGTGTGGGAATGTCTGTATCAGTGTTGTCCACTATAAGGAAAAACCAGAATCAATTATCATTTCTATCAAGTGGATATGCCACTTAGACCATGCATATAGGACATTCTTCCTAGACATAAAAAGTAATAAACCCTGATACATGCACAATTGCAGAGTGTTATACACAGTGAAAAACATCAGACACAAAAGAATGCACACTGCCTGTCATTCTTTTATAGGAAACTATTCCACTGGTAGAACAAGAGAGACAGAAATCAGAGTAGTGTTTTCAGAGGATGGGGAGAGAGTAGGCACTGACTGCAAAGAAACAAATGAAACTCTGAGGGGAAACCAAACATTTTACACCAATCATCAAGTATAGTATGATAACAGGCTTCTGCATTTGCCAAAATTCATTGAACCATAAAGTAGTTAATTTTATCACCTATGATCTACTACTCAATAAATCTAACTTTAAAAGTGTATTAAAGAAAACCATGGTTTAAAGTCTTTTGAATCTCAGATTTTTAAAAGATATATTTTAAAAAAAGGAAAACAATTTCTTGAAAATTTGCCATAAGATAGTATCTTACTTCATCTGGGACACTGTCACAAACAAATCTTAGACTGGATAATTTACAAACCAATAAACTTATAGCTGATTTCTTATAGTCCTAGAGGTTGTGAAGTCCAAGATCAAGAAAATAGCAGATGTGATATCAGAGAGGGCTCTGCTTTGTGGATGGCATCTTTTTGCAATGTCTGCCACAGGGTTCCCAGCTCCCTCAAGCCTCCCTTTGAGTGCAGTAATGCACTCAATGGTGAGGGCATAGCCCTCACTGGACACTGGATCTGCAGAGCTCTCAAGATCTACTGGCCTCCCACAGGCTGCACCTGTGTAACACCAATGTTACTGGCAGCTGAGTTAGTTACAAATACTATAGGCAGTGAGACAGGGCTAGGTCCTCTGAGGGAGCCAATGCCGAAGCCCAGATTGTTTGCAACTATAGGGGAGACAGACACCTCCTGCTGTGGGCCAGGCCTCAAGCAAAAATCAAACAAATGCATCCATATCCTAAGGACTGATATTCTAAATAGCTCCCTATCACTCCAGGAAGTAAGGAGTCACCATTCCAATCCCCTAAGGGAAGCATCACTGCTCCCTATGAATGCCTACTTTCTAGTCTATGTGACTTGTGTCTCCATTTGTCCCCAATTTAATCAATTTTACCTGAACTATTAATCTTATTGCTAACCATAGTTCTGTCCCGCCTTATTCCTCTCTGTCTTGTGAGTTCCCAGTTTTCCCCAATTTGAACCTGTCTCGACCCATGATTTTACTCTAGATAATTCCAAGAAAAGACAGAGTCTTTGGCAACCTGCTTGGGATTCCTTCTGTCTCTCTATCAGACAGAAACTTTCTTTCTCTCAATAAATATATGCTGTTCTTAACTTCCATTGTTCCTAAAACACATTCTTCAATTTTAGAGAGTACAAAGTATTAGGTTTTCAGCACAATAAGATAGAAGATGTAAAATAAGAATAGCCTTTTTTCCAAGGATGTGGAGAGAAGCCCATGATTGTGAGCAGCCTAGCATTCTCTGACCAGAACATGGCATACGGGACATATTTAACCTCTGACCAGGAATGGTACTTAGGGTGGGCACAAGCAAGGAGCTCATTAGAATTTTCTGTATGGGCAAACAGGAAAGGGTGTTGCAATTAAGGCCTAGGAAGGAACAGGAAGTGGTAGGCATTCCTGTTTTGGCCTTCCGCCTTGTTAGGCAACTGCCATAACTATACAGTAATTTATACTAGGGCAAGAACCTTTCAAATACTCATACCAGACATATTAGTGCTGTACCCCCAAAATGAGATGATGTCAAAAAAAAAGAAAAAAAAAGAGCAGCACTTTATTTATGCTGGTACCAGCGACACAGGCATGATGGAATTTGCAAAACTGTGCAACCAGGTTACATTTCTAAGGGTTTATAAAGGAAAAAAAAACACAAAGCAAAGGTGGGGAGAGGTGAGGGTGAAGAGGTTTTTTGGTTTACTTATTAGGTTTTGAGGGCAAACCTTTAGAGACAGCTAGATTTACAAGAAATTACAAATTGTGGTGGGCTTATTACAGGAAACTTTACAGCTCAAGGTCAGTTTACTAGAATCTTACAGAGTATAAAGGTTACAGCTTTGTAGCTTGGTGGTCAGTTAGTTCCTGGAAATTTAGAGTACAGAGGTCACAGCTGCACAGGACAGGGGGTTTTGGCTAGGCCTCTGGAATTTTAGGAGGACCAAAGGTTGGAATCTAGGACAATGGTAACTGTGCATACAGAACAAGATGGTGGTGTTTAGGTCAGAGTATAACAATTAAGTTGGGAGTTTCATTCCCATTTATCATTTGGAGTTCTTCCACGGAGACCATTGTGTTGGAGGCAGCTGAGTTACTTAGAAATATTCTAGGCAGTCAGACAAGCTGGGCCCTCAAAGGAGCCAGAGCAGAAGTTCAGATGCCTTGCAGGCTTAGAAGAGACAATCACCTCCTGCTGTGGGCCAAATCTCAAGACAAAAGGCAAAGCAAATACAACCACACCCTAAGAATCCACAGTCCAAATACTTCTCTATTACCCAGAGGAAGTCAGGAGTCAGCATCCCATGCCCCCTACTGTCACTGTTGTTAAGCATGTCCGCTTACTATGTGACTTACTCTATTTGCTCCTAATTTAATCAATTTTAACTCAGCAATTAATCTTATTGGTTGACTACAGTTCTGTCCTGCCTTATGCCCACCTTACAAATTCCCATTTCCCCCCACCTTTGACACATTTTGTGATAGCTCAGACCCTGGAATAAAATCCAAGGAAGCAAGAGGTTTAATTTGGGGAGCAAAGGCTTTGTTCAGGTGGCCTGATGATGCAGTCTCCTCAGGATTGACCCAAAGACTGAGCACCTTACAGCTAAGGGAAGTGACTTTTAAAGCTAAAAACCACAGGAATGCTGTCACTGTTGACACAGCCAGATAGAAATTGGGCCACACAGAACTTTTTGTAATTTTCTTTTTAGGTTAAACATTTCTCAAAGATCAGCACTATTAGCACATTTTATGGTAGACCTCCGGAATTTAGGACAACCCACTGGGGAGGGAAGGGGGTTGTGAGGTTGATTTCCAGTAAAACAAAACTTAAGCAAGAAACTGAAACTTAGGCCTTTTTGGGAAAGGGGCGATGCATACAGAACAGAATGGCGGCACTTAGGTTAGCCTATAACATTCCCCTCTGATGTTGGGACTAGGTCGAATCTTCAGCCAAAGGAGACTGGGGAATTAACTCATAAGCTTGTTTTTGGATCTTGACAATTTTAACTTTTAAGGGGTTACCGGTAGTTTGCACAGTCCACTGAGAGTGTTCCTTGTCATTGGCTGTCTCTAGTGGCTTGATGAAGGTGTGATGGATCCACGCAGTTTTTCCTGCTACCTTGACAGCTGTGGGAGTGCTGAGTACCATGGTGAAAGGTCCTTCCCAGTGAGGTTCGAGGGAGTCTCCGTGGTGACATCACACCAGGACTGAAGTCCCCAGCTCAATCAGTGCTTTGAGTGGTGTCTCCGAGGGCAGGGTAAGATGTTTTTGTCTAAATAGCTGGTGGATTGAGGTCAGCACAGGCTGGAGATTCTGTAGGGACTTAATGAGATCTCGGTTAGTAATTTCAGCTAATTTGTCTTCTAACAGCTTAGGGACTAATGGCGGAGGCCTTCCAAACATGGCTTCAAAGGGGGAAATTCCAGAGATATATGGGGTACATCTGGCCATTAACAGTGCAAAGGGAAGAAAGCTCACCCAGTTATTGCCAGTTTCTAAAGACAATTTAGTTAAAGTGTCTTTGATAGTCTGGTTCATGAGTTCTACTTGCCCTGAACTTTGTGGCCGATAGGCACAGTGAAGCTTCCAATCAATTTTTAATACCTGAGCTAATTTTTGGGTAATTTGGGCTATGAAAGTCGGGCCATTGTCAGACCCCATCGATAGTGTGAGGCCAAATCGAGGTAAAATCTCATGTAATAGCTTTTTGACTACTACCAAGGCTGACTCATACTTAGTAGGGAAAGCCTCTGTCCAGCTAGTGAACATGTCTACCATTACCAAAAAATAGCAGTGTCCCTGGAGACCAGGCTTTACCATGTCCATGAAGTCTACTTCCCAATGTTCTCCCGGAGAGATCCCTCAATGTCGGGTGGTCTCTATTGGAGAGTTCTTGGTTGGGTTGACCAACAAACATTGAGAACATCTGGAGCTCAAAGATGCAGTTAGTTTGGAGAGTTTTGGAATAAAGAACCGATTTCTGAACAATTCAGCAAGTTTAGTTTTTTCCTAAATAGGTGGTCTGATGAGCTTGGTGTAGTAGCTCTCATCCTAATGCCTCGGGCAACAGTATCCACTTATCGGGTAACAGGTACCAGCCCTCTGGGGTGAGGGGTTCTGCTCCAAGTTGAGATGCTAACTGTAAATCTTTCTTTGTATATATTGGTTTTGACAGGACTGGAGGAACTAGTATCAGAGCAGTTACTTCCTCAGTAGGCCCCTCTGATGTGGTTGCTATTCTTTTGGCAGCTTGATCTGCTAGATTGTTTCCTATAGTGACGGGGTTGTCTCCCATTTGGTGTGCCTTGCAATGAATAATAGCAACTCTCTGAGGTAGCCAAATGGCTGCCAGTAGGTCTAAAATCTGGGGGGCATTTTTAATCTTTGTCCCAGCTGAGGTCAAAAGACCTTGCTCTTGATAGATGGTCCCATGTACATGCCCAGTAGCGAAAGCATATCTACTGTCAGTATAGATATTTGCCCTTTTTCCCTGCAGCCAGCTTTAATGCCTCTGTCAGAGCAATGAGCTCTGCTTTTTGGGCAGAAGTGCCAGGTTCTAACCGTTTAACCCAGAGTACCTCTTTTCCGGTGGTCACTGCTGCGCCAGCCATTCATTTGCCATCCTGGATGAAGCTGCTTCTATCGGTGAAATAGTTGTCAGCATCTCCCAGAGGCTGGTCAGTAAGATCAGCCCATAGTTTTTGTTGTATCTCGAGGATGTCAGCACACTCATGGAGAGGTGTCCCTTGACTCTCTGGGTCATCGTTGGGCATAAGGGTGGCTGGGTTTAAAGCTGAGGAAGTCTTGAAAGTTACTGATTCTGGGTCTAGGAGCAGAGCCTGATAGTGTAGAATCCTGGCATTTGAGAGCCATTTCTCAGGAGGGGTTTTAATAAGAGTCTCTAAACTGTAGGAAGTTACCACAGAAATCTCTTGTCCAAAAGTGAACTTTTTAGCCTCCTTGAACAACATTGCCACAACGGCCAGAATCCTTAGGCATGGAGGCCATCCTCCTGCCACTGGATCGTGTCTTTTGGAAAGGTAGGCTATAGGCCTCTTCCAAGGGCCAATATCTTGAGTTAAAACACCTTTTGCAATGCCTCTGAGTTCATCTATGAATAAGGTGAATGGCTTGGTAACATCAGGGAGCCCTAGGGCTGGAGCCTTGGTCAGAGTCTGCTTGAGTTGCTGGAAAGCTTGCTCGCCTTCATCTATCCAATCTAATGGTTTTTGGGTCTCCCCTTTAAGAGAGTCATATAGTGGGTGAGTGATTTCAGTAAAATTTAGGATCCACAGCCTACAGTATCCGACAGCTCCCAGAAATTCACGCACTTGTTTCTTAGTTTCTGGGGATGGGATCTGCAATATGGCCTGGACCCTTTCCTTAGATAAAGTCCTTTTTCCTCCTTGTAATTTGTAGCCCAGATATGCTACATCCTGATGGCATAATTGGGCCTTTTTAATGAGACCTTATAGCCCAATTGCCCAACAGTCCTTAATAGTTCTCCAGTTGCCTCTTGACAAGCCTCTAGGGATGTTGAGGCTATTAACAAGTCATCTACATACTGGAGGAGCACTGTCTCGGGGTGCTCTTCCCTATACCCCAAAAGATCTCTTGCTAATGCCTCATCAAAAAGGGTGGGAGAGTTTTTGAAACCCTGAGGCAAGCATGTCCAGGTTAGCTGTTCTTTTACCCCTGAATCTGGGTCAGTCCATTCAAAGGCAAAGAGGGGTTGACTCACCGGAGCAAGAGGCAAGGTGAAGAAAGCATCCTTCAGGTCCAAGACAGAGTACCAGGTGTTCTCTGGATTGAGAAGGCTGAGCAGAGTGTAAGGGTTTGGCACTGTTGGGTGTAGAGTCAAAACTCACCTATTTACTTCTCAGAGATCCTGTACAGGGCGATAGTCATTTGCCCCCAGCTTCTGGACTGGAAGCAGGGTCGTGTTCCATGGAGAGACACAAGGAATGAGAATCCCATTGTCTCTTAGCCTCTGAATGTGGACTATGATTCCCTTTCAGGCCTGCAGGCTTATCGGGTATTGTCACAGGCAAATCGGGCGTGCTTGAGGTAAGAGCTCCACTACAAGGGAAACTTGATTAATGGCTAACCTTGGGGGGGGTTAGTTTCTGTCCAGACCTCTGGGATTTCCTGTTTTCATTTATTTAACATTTTTAATTCTAAATCAGTTTTCAATGGCTCGGGTGCATCAGACAAATCCCTCAGTAGGCAGTAACTTTCAACCTCTGGGACAAGAGCTAGTACTCTGATACTGTCTGAGTTTGGGGTTATGTCTGCCCCCAGCTTTAGTCTCGGTTCATTCGTGACAAAGTCAATTTGTACTTGTAATTTATGGAGGAGGTCTTGCCCCAAGACAGGATCTAGACACTCAGGAACCCAGAGAAAATCATGTTGGACTAGTTTGTGTCCAGGCTGAGCCAAGCTAGCTGTCACCTTTTGGTATGATTTTCATCCCCCTGTGGCTCCTATTACATTGACAGAATCCTTGGTTAGTTTTCCTAAAGGTTGAGTCAGCACAGAATATGTGGCTCCCGTATCGACCAGGAAGTCCACAGGTTGCCCCCCCACTTGGAGAGTTATCCAGGGCTGGGGGGGGTGGCAACAAGCCCTGACCTCCTTATTGGTGAGACAGCAAGACCTTTGCTTCTTTCTCTAATTGGCCTTTAACTTAGGCAATCTTCACACCAATGTCCCATCTCTTTGCAATATGCACATTGATCCTTATCTAGAGGAGGCCGCTGGCCCTGAGCTTCTTTTTTTTTTTAGCATTGACTGACTTTTTAATTTCTTTTTCACAGAGTAATTCCAATACTTTGGTCATCTTTTTATTTGTGGCTTCTTGTAGGGACTCCCTGTTATCAAAAACCTTTTATGCTATCTCTATCAGCTGGCTGAGAGGCATTCCTTGAAATCCCTCAAGCTTCTGTAACTTTCTTCTAACATTGGGGGCTGACTGGGACACAAAAGCAATATTAATTGCCCATGCATTTTCAGGTGCCATCGGATTAATTGGCGTATGCAATCTATAGGCCTCTAGGAGGCATTCTAAGAACATAGCAGGAGACTCATCGGCTAACTGTCTTACCTCACTCACCCGAGACAGATGGGTAGGCTTCTTAGTGGCTGCACAGAGTGCATCTAGGAGCCTCAGGTGATACTCATCAAGAGCCTTCTTACCTGCATCTGTGTTGGGGTCCCATTCAGGTCGGGAGGAGGGGAACAGCTGTTCAATTCTCTGCCGATCAGCAGACGGAGTTCCATCCAGATCCCAGACTCCCTTCTGTCCTAGGGTGCAGATACGCATCCTCTCTTCCACTGTGAAAAGAATGTGTAAGATCTGCTGACAGTCGTCCCAAGTGGGGCGATGGGTTGAGAAAACAGATTCTATAAGGTTAATCAGAGTTTCTGGGTCCTTCGAGAAAGGGGGTTTTGAGCTTTCCAGTTATAGAGGTCAGAAAAAGAGAAGGGGGTGTACACAAACATGAAGCCTCCACTCAGAGCAGGGACCTCCCATAAGGGGCACAGTGGAGCTGTCTCGGGACACTGTTCTGGGGGTCCCTCTGGCCAGGGGTGACAGCGGGTTTGAATAGGGCTAACACTCAGCAGGGAGGGAACAGTGGAGTCAGGCTGAGGTTCAGGGACAGGGTATGGAGGTGGGGGCAAAGGAAGAATGTCCAGTGGGTCAGAAAAGTCTTCACTCAGAGGCAGGACTGGAGGTGCACTGGGTCTGGAAGATGCTTCTTTGGCCTTCGTCTTCAGCTTGAGAGCTGCCAGAACTCCATCCTGAGGGGGTTTAATCCATGGGGAACCTTTTCCTACTTTCAGACCTAACAAGCAGACAATCCTTCAGTGCTGTCACACTAGCTGAGGCTCACCTCAGAAGTCTTTCACTCTTCTGGCCTACTGCTCAGACTGGGTTGCCCTCCACATGCCTCTGCTCTAGCATTTCCTTTCAATCACATTAACTTTTCTCACTCAAAAAAAAAACCCTTCAGTTCTTAATCTTTAATATTCATGCGCATACTCACTATGTCAATACACCCCTACTTCAGGAAAAAGCTCATCTCAGCTTGCAAATTTTTTTCTATCTTTTTGAGACAGGGTCTCACAATGCAGTTCAGGATGCCACTGAGCTTACTTCATTGCCCAGGCTTGACTTAAACTTGCAAGGATCCTCCCATATCAGCCTCCTGAGTGCTGGCATTAAGGGCATGTGGCCCCATGACCTACTCAGTGTTTCACATTTCAGGCCAAAGTCAATGCATAGCCCAAAAGCTACAGCCACTCTTTCAGAGGTGGCACATTTCCCTTTCCATTCTCATATTTATCACATCTCTACATCCCTGCAGACACCAGTTTTCTGTGTTTCTCAGTGTGGAATTAACAGGCAGCACCTGCAGGAAGTTGTTCTCTGCTGGAACTTTCCCCTCAGGAGCTAATGCATCACCATCCCCCAAATACTTCTCAGTATTCTAAACTCTATGAAAGGCCTTGCTTCAGTAGTTCAATTGTTAAAAAGTGTTGATTTACTTAGCTTATAAATTTGGCACTAGCTAAGGAAAGGGCCTGAGGTAAAATTGCAAAGTTAAGGGCTTTGATAAGAGTTAAAATGAGAATAGACAATGAGCTAGGACTTTGAATTTTCTCCCCCACAATAAAAGGCAGTTTCCTTTCTACTATGGTGACTTTCATCTGCTAATTACTAAATTCCTGAGATAACAGAAAGGTGAATGCAAAAACACAGTTTATCTCTACACCCTGTTTCCTGTAGACCACGAAGGATGGAGAACCTGGACTCAGTAGTTCTTTTTTTGGGGTGCAGTGACTCAGGACTGTAATCTGCTCACACTGGAGGCTGATGGAGGGGCATGGCCCAGAGTTCAAGGCCAGCCAAGACTACATAGATAGGCTCTTTATGCAGACAATAAAAAATAAAACAGAAAAAGAAAGAAAGAAAGTTAGATATAAGATAGGTAGATAGAAAGAAATATAGTTAGATAGATGGAAATCTGTTTTAAATTCACAGAAACACGCATAGCTGGCTAGATGACTACCCACCTACCCACGTGGGAAGCATTCTGGAAGTCAAGGAGTTCTTCTCATTTCTTATTTTGGTTCCAGAACTCAACACTCAGTGCGGTGAGATTGTTCTGTTTATGTGGTAACATCATTAGGAGTTAAATTTCACAAAAGGAATTCAGAGGATAGTTTTTTTTCTCACTGAGGACAGAACTCAGGTTTGCCTCCAAACCACTGCTCACCCCAAACCCAGCTGTGCCTGGGGCTGTCTAAAAAGACATTCTCTGCTTACAGTGGTTCTGCCGATTTCCTTCTAAGCTCACATAATTCCACCCCTTTCCCAGCTCCAGTACCATCAACTTACCATTGCGATGCTTGAGGGTGTCCAAAATCCTTTGAGCACTCAGTAAGATGAAATCACAGAAACTAGAGCTGAGCTCAGCTCCAGGCTCTCAGCACCAAACTTACAGTGAGCACTTCTGCACCATGACTGGGAAGAGCCCTCCTCCCTTGTCCCACCTGATTGGGTGTGCAGTCCACCTTTATCAATGATTGGATCCTGGGCCTGTCTCTCTCCTGTGATGTCACCTTCACCTGCCATGATTTTTACTTCCCTTTAAGGGTTTAACTGCTGGCTTTTCAGAGCTTTCCTAGTTTTCCTTAAGTGTTCAGTGCATTTTCCTGAAGCTGGGTCCCAAATGTTCCCAGGTGAAAGTCCTCTGGAAAACCAATCCCTTGAGGGCAGAAAAGATTATTTGGCCAGGTCAGAACAGGGCAAACTGGAAAAAGTACTGGATGGCCTCAGGAATGAAGCCATAAGCTTTATTGCCAAGATTTTCACAGGGTCTCTCTCAGTCTGCTCATTTTCACTTAATTAGTATGTGCCCACCAAGAGAACTGCATTACAGCATGAATGATGAAACTACACATAAACAGTAACAGATTTCTGGGGAAAAGTAAAGATGAAGGAAAATCAAAAATTCAACTGCTTCAGAAAAGCTTAATTCTGTATCCAGGGTCATAAATCATACCTAAATTTTGAAGAGAAACCTACACAAGCATGAGTTTCCCAATGATTGCTGAAACAGAGTCCCACACTTGATCCACTAGATCACTTCCTGGTATTGAGTGTGGAATACAAAAACAGTTGAGAATGTAAGTGAAAACATTTTTGCTTTGTATGTATATATTCCACTCTAAGATCATTCCATTAGAGCATTAGCCTGTCACCTAATTGTTGACTTGGCTTTATCTAAGGTTGATTTTAACCAACCTATAAATTTTAGATCTAAAATACAGAGTGCATGAAAGAAAATCTAATGAAGCTGATGCAGGAATTTGCAGGCAGGCAATGGTACCTGAGTTGGGATCTCAGGGCCTGGCAGAATTTGGAGGGAAAGGGCTTTTTTGCCTCTTTAATCAGTGCAGCCAGGAACAAAGGCCCTCAGTTATGTGGCCACTACCTTCTCAAGTTAGCTGTCTGACCCTCATTTCTTGTCTTTCTTCCAAATGAAGTGTTTTCATGTTTCTTTTCTGTCTTGCTACCTCTAAGCTCTTATTTTTATGAATATTACACTTTTTCATTTACTATAGGACAGGTGTAGGATGCACACCCCCACCTGTGATTAGGTTAGGTAGAAAATCATTTGTCTTTTTTATGGATTCCACTTTGAGCAGCCAAAAACTTTTTTCTTTTCTTTTTTACTCTCTAGTAAAATAAGAAAAATGTGTCTCCTAATTTCCTGCTTTTGTCCACAGCTACATTCCTTGTCTTTGTGAATCCCTGAGCTCAGTTTCCACCAAATTAACAGACTGAATAATTTTCTCTGTAATGATTAATTCTTGGCTGTTGATAATAGTCTTGCTCTCTACCTAATATCAGTGCCTCTTGAATAAGAGATTTTTAAAAATTTTTTATTTGAAAGAGAATAAAACAAAAGAGGGCAGTACAGAGCAGATCAGAACAGGACAACATAGGCAACACAGTACTTTACATTAAGACAACTGGACATCAACAGTAGCTAACACCATATCTCTTACTCTGCTATAGTTGAGCATAGTTTAAAATACAATAATATCAAACATAACACAATAGTATAAGGCCATGCATAGAGTGAAAGAATTACGGGGTTTTCTGAACTGAATAACAGAAAATGATCAATGGGTACTATAATATCTCACTTTTGATAAAAAAGAAAAAAATGTGTTTGAACTATCACACATATTCAAATTCCAATAAGACACAATGTGATAGATAGAACCAACGGTAGTAGAAGAAAAGAAGCATGGTAGGACTTCTAAGAAGGATAATATTAAATCAGCAATAGCTGTCATAATGTTTTGTTTTCTTCAAAACAGCTGTTCATATCATCATGCATGATATAGTCAAACAAAACAGGATAAAACCATTCCAACTGATGATTGAAAACTTTGAAAGACTTCTAAGCTATGAGATGGGGACCCATGCTTACCATAAAGTCTTGTATACTCTTATCAAATCTCATACTAGGGAGACTATATGGTATATATGAATAAGAGATTTGGTTATAAGTGTGTTGATGGAGTTTTTAATTACCAATCATGTATTCAACCAGATTAAATGTGATGGATGGATCTCATGTCAAGTGCATAATTTTCTGTTTCTAAGCATCAAGGTTCTGACTTATCTGAGCCCCTAATTCACTCCATGGAAAAGATTGGAAACCTGGATCTAGCAGGTTCCACAGGAAATTCCTGCAGATTATTTGGCACACTGTCTCTGTGACAACCTCCACAGTAGCAAAGGCAGTTTTTTTTTATCTTAAAATTAAATAAATTCTGTTACTGATGCATTTGGGATTCCTGAGTGTTTTTGCACTTACAAGAAGAGATGGTATGTGAGATTTTGCCATTCTGCATTTGTGTTACTGAACTTTCTATCACTGTGTTAAAGTGTCTGAAAAATTCAGATATTGGACATGGAATTTTTAGTTGAGGTATATTTAGCCCATGCTTTCAGAAGATCATATCATGGTGGGAATGTGAGACAGAGCACAGGAGCTCACCTCATATTTGTAAAGATGTAGAATAAGATATGGAGCAGCTACCTCAAAAGAGGAAAAGAGGTAGGTTCCACGGCACATGTGTGCGTGTCAGTCTCCATGCATCCTTCTTCCTGTTTCAGTGCATCCTTCCTGTCTCTGTGTTTGTGTCTGTGTAAGGGTCTCTGTATGTGTGTCTGTGAGCACACAGGGATTCTACAATCCCACCAAGAGTCTCCTCCATATTGTTCCCTGCACAGTTAATGACATGTGTCACAGTGCAGCTCGGCCCCTCAGTACCCTAAAGCTCAATTTTGTGTCTCCACATGGTTGTTCTGTCTTGGGGCACACTGACCTCACTCCCTGTGTCTGTCACACAGTGGTACACATCAGGGTCCTTAGGGTCACAGAGGGCAGCTGCTGCAAAACAGTGTCTGAGACTGATCTCTGCAGTTGAATGTAATGGATTGAATTGCAGCCTGTAGTAAGCACAACCTCCAGGACCTGTGCGCACAAATCATTGGGAAACTAGAAATTGCTCAGAAGTAACAAGTAGGAGACAACACAAGCTGATAACTTACAATGTTATGCAAAAAGCTAGAACAAAATTAGTCCTTATTGACTAGAGATGATCTGTACTGCTGTCTTTCATCCAAGGTGAAAACTTAGAGATGGGGTAATGGACATGTCCTACATCCAGCTCAGATGACACTATGCCCAGCTCCAACCTGATCTGTCATCTCTTGGTCACCTAACATCATATTCCCTAGGCAATAACCAGTAGTGGGGTGTTGGGATCCAGATAAGGCCCTTAGTCCACTGGCAGTGTCTCCTAGAGAAGGAAGTGGTCCTTACAGGGAGTTTAAACCTGGCTTTGCTTACATTTTTCCCTGTGGCCATTTGCCCTGGACAGGTGTGTCTGATTTGGGACACATGGATCACAGAAGCGAAAGGTACTTTATCAGGGCCCTACTGTTTCTTGGGCTCTAAGCCCTCCTGATTTCAATCCAGTATTCTTAGGGCCTTCCTTCATGGTACTGCAGTCCCTTCAATGTGGGAATTCAGAAAAAAGGTTGTAAAGCTGTAAAGGCCTTTAATTCCAACCTGGATTTTCTACAGTCTGCATTAGGGCCCTGGAGAGTTATCCATCTTTGGATAAAATAACTTTTCTGACCCAGATGCCTGCTTGTGTTTCCAAAGGAAAACCAGGACATTTGTGGCTGAAGGAGTCCTAGATTCCTGCAGGTTGTCCCTACCAGGGCCCACTTTAGGAGACAGATAAGTAAAGCATTGCAGTCTTTACAGGTTTCTAATTTTACATCATGCCAGAATCCAGGTCCTG
>PVJX010040940.1:0-14921 GCA_004027295.1 Dolichotis patagonum | reverse complement strand
TATGGAAATCAGTATGGAGAATTCTCAGAAGACAAGGAGTGGAAGCTCCATTCAACCCAGCTATTCCCCTACTGGGTATTTTCCCAGAGAAACTGAAAAGTTCATATCACAGTGATATATGTGCATCCACGTTCGTAGCAACACAATTTGTAATAGCTAAATCTTGGAAACAACCAAGATGCCCATCAACTGCAGTGTGGATGAAAAAAATGTGTTATTTTTATACAATGCAATGTTACTCAGCTATAAAAAAGGATGATCTTGAGGCCTTCATGGGGAAATGGGGACAACTTGAGACTATCCTCATTAGTGAACTAAATAAGATTCATCTTTATAAATATCACATTGTTTCGGTAGTGTAAAAAGTAATAAGAACTGTAGGAGTAATGAAACCCAAAACGTGTAATTTCTACTGTAAAAAAGAGATGATAAGAAAGTGCTCTAAAGGATATAACTGCATGTGTGTTTAAGTGTGTAAGATAGATGTCCATATTACTGTTTTTGTTAGAATGTTGAGCAGAACCATTAACAGGCTCCTTGTTTGAATGTGCACTTTGTATGTTTTAACTTTGCAACTTGAACAACTATTTCCAATGATGACAGTATGTAACTTTTTAAGTGGTGAAAAACAATCCATGCTAATGTTTATGTAATCCTCATGAAAATTCATTAATAACATTTCTGTTTTGTTCTTGTACCTAGAGGCTTTACCAGTGAGCTGGTTTTTATAATTGAAAAGGGTGGCTTCATTTCTTTATTTCTCTATTAAGCTGTATAAACTTAATTGAGAAATGTCACCTAAATCGATAGTGAAAGTATTATTTGATTTTTTTAATAGTGGGCACAAGAACAAAACCAGTTATATAAGTTACTGTATAAAAAATTAATGAAGCTATTTAGTTTACCAAATGTGAGTTTTTAGTCTAAAAATATATTAGTATTTTCTACATCAGTCTTGTATGTAAACTTGTTTTAATTTTGTAAAAGCATTTATTATCCTACCATCTCTACTATAGTGAGGAGCCAAATATCGTAGACATTAAAGGCACAGGTTTTAGAGTCAGAACACTTGCTTTACTAACTGAACAGTTTTGAGAAGTTGTGAAAGGTAAGTAACATTCATCTTAAATTCCTCATCTTGAAAATTGGATAGTCAATGTCAACATTAAAAGCTTTAGTACTGCTTATATTTAACTCTCTATATGGTATTAATCTTAAATTTAGATGTCTGTATTATTGGATTCCTAAGAGAAATAAAAGCTCATTAATGTCAGAGACTATGTGTTTACAAGATTGTTTTGAGGGTTGGCATATGTCAATTAATCAGTTAGTACTAATACCCTTTTATTCAATGCTTGCTAATTACCGAAGATGTTTCCTTTAACATTAAATGTAAAAAATTATTTAGGCTTTTATAGATGGTCTATTTATGAGATTAGAAGCAAGATAAGGGAATTAACTTTATACCAAATAATATAAAATAATTAGTATTTCTTTCTTAGGTTCTTATGCAACAGGGATATGATGCAGCTTGCGATATCTGGAGTTTAGGAGTACTTCTTAATACAATGTTGGCTGGGTAAGAAACTTATATTTCCACATTGTTCCTTGAATTTCATCTGCATATCTTCATCTGGGAAGGGGATAGCTGAAAATAACCTTACCAAATATATCTCTTTTTTTCCAACTTAAAAGCATAAATTAAGGCATATAATGTGGAATTAGTTATAAAACTTTTCAACTGGAATAAAATTTTTAAGAATAAACTGTACATTTATAATTAAAAAATTAATACAATTCATATAAAAATAAAATACATTTTATTATGATCTTTTATACTGTATATATTACATTATAATATATTCTTTAATCATGAAATAATTACATATTTAAATGAGAATTTGCCCAGTGAACCTACTGATATTCTTTTTTGTTTTAAATAACTTGAGTTCTGGCTGTCCTGGCAATATAAATGTACTACAATTTTAGTTTGTACCACATTCAAATGCTATGCTAAGTAATATAAAACTGCAGAAACACACAATTACTCTCCCATGAAAGAATAAAGGTGTGCTCAAATACTATAATTGGACTCTTTATATTGACAATTTACAAATAATATAAATATTCTTTTGCATTTAATTATGAGTAATGCTTTAGTTAAAATTGCAGATTTATAGCTATTGAGATTATTCTCATAAGGAAAAAGTTCAGATTTACAAGCAGATATATTGTATTTAATAATCACTGTAGTCTAATAAATTAAATTAAATTTTAACTGGTACATCAAAATTTACACATATTGTTATGTTATCAAACTGATGACTTTAAATTCATAATTTGTCATAAAATTTGTATATATTAGTGTAGTTTGTGTGCCTTTTTAGATACTACAAAATAAGGCACAACATTTAGTTATAAATTACAGCACAGGTAGATAAAGTTTACATGTAAATAAAATCAAGTTTCTTGGTTTTAAACCATAGGATACTATCCCTAGTTTGCTACTTTGAAATATATACATTATGACAAAAAAGAAGTGGTTGTGATATTTTTGTGTATTTAGTACTTTCTCAGTTTTATGTTAGATGAGTGAATTAAGGTATTGATTCATTCTCTTCTTCCAACTTTTAACTGTGTCAGTCTTCAAACTGATATAATTGAATATCAGCTTCAGTTCTTTGTTAAACATGATTACATTTTATCATTCTATAATTATTTTCTAAAACCATTTTAATTTAAACATTTATCTTTCTACCCTTGAGTAACTTGTCTTATAATTTTAATACTTATGAAATCTTTATTGTATTTATATCAATATTTTGTCATTTTATAACATTAATTGAAAATACTGTTTATCCAGTTGCACTAATAATATAAAAATAAAAGAATGAATAAATTGAGCCAAAACAATAAATATACTATATATGAGTGTATGCATATATATAATAATTAATATTTCCTTCATAGTAGATATATTTACTTGCTAACTTATGTCAGGAATAAAAGAAAATTGTGTAGCTTATTGTATTTTACATTGCACAACTGATCAAAGAAAAAATTCATGTAAGCAAATTTCTCCATTTCATTAAATAATATATTAGGATTAAATTTATTGTTTGAAATGTAAAGTTTGATACAGTGAGAACAAATATATGATGTTTTTAATTTGCTCTAGTAAATGTTTGTATATAGTTTTATATTGATCAGTGTCAGTTATATGTATATTACCCTCTCATATGTATTACAATTTTTTTTTGCTTATGGCTACACTCCATTTGCTAATGGACCCAATGATACTCCTGAAGAGATATTGCTGCGTATAGGCAATGGAAAGTTCTCTTTGAGTGGTGGAAACTGGGACAATATTTCAGATGGAGCAAAGGTATAGTTGCACATATTTTACTTTGTTGCATTCCTGTCAAGTAGCTAAAATCTTTGTTATGTCCTGCTGTATATTTGCAGAGTATCTGATGGTGTCATTATGGCATTTGTTTTGATTACTGGAGCTCATATCTATGGATTGAACTAAGCGTAGACTAACTTTGTCTACCACGCTTCTGGTCAATGATCCTTTTGTATAAGTTCAAAAGTATTCAAGGGATTTGATACTACGGTGGCACCTCAGTTCAAGAATTAATTCTTTCCACAATCTGGTCACAAACTGAGTTGGATGAGAACTGAATCAACTTTCCACGTAAGTTTAACCTTGACCCTAAGCAATGAACTTGATTCTACCCTCAAAAGATCAACCATGACCCTAAACATTGAATTTGATTCAATTCTCATCCAGTTTAGATTGAGACCAGAATCATGGAAAGTATTAAATTTGTAAACTGAGGTAACATCATATTTTCTCTATTAAACAAAACTAAAAATTCAAATCTGGGAAGAAAGCATATCTAAAGTCAACTGAAATATATTTCCAAATTCACTGTATTTTTCCACATTATTTTTCTTAAGCACAGAAATTACTGATTACTTATGCAGACAATTTTAAATTGTATTTTTCATTTTTACTTAATACATTACAATTGTATATATCTATGAAGTATGTGAGTTTCCATACAACATATAATGATCAGATCAGGTCATTTGGCATGTCTGTCACCTCAGATATTTATCATTACTTTGCATTGGGAACATCCAAACTTTCTCTACTGGCTGTTTTAAAAAATATATTTAGTTGTTGATAGTCACAGCTATTATACTGTGCTATAGAGCATTAGAACTTACTCCTGTCTATTACCACTTCTGTACTCTGTAGCCATTGCCCCTCTCCTTAACACTCTTCTTAGGCTCCGGTGACCATTATTCTATTCTCTACTTCAATGAGATCAACATTTTAGCATCTACATATGAATGTGAACCTGTTGATATTTTACTTTGTATCTAGTTTTTTTCAGTTAACATTATATCTCCCATTGCCACCTATATTCTTACAAAGGACAGAACTTCACTCCTTTTTATGAATGAATAATATTTCATGTGAATATATGTCATATTTTAAAATCCATTCATCTCTTATTGTGCATCTCAATTGATTCCATTTATTGACTATTTTGAATAATGCTGCAATAAACATGGATGTATAGGTGTCTCTTTAGTTTAAATAATTCATTTCTTTGGAAACACACCCAGTACAGGGATTGCTGGGTTGTATAGTAGTTCTATTTTTAGTTTTTTGAGGATGTTATATACTGTTTTCCATAGAGACTATAATACTTTACATTCCCACTGACAGTGAAAGAGAACTCCTTTTCTTCTGCATTTGATATTTTTGTCATTTGTATAATAACCATTCTTAATGGTATAAGATGGTATTTGCTTGTGGTTTTGATTCACAGGTTTCTAATGATTAGTGGTGCTGAGCATTTTTTCATAGTTTTGACAAATATATATATATATATATATATATATATATATATATATATATCTTTTTGTGGTACTAGGAACTAAACCCCTTTGCATTGAGCTGTGTTCTCAGCCATTTTTTAAACAATTAATTAATTTTGTTTTCTTTTGTTTTGAGACAGGCTTTCATTAAGTTACCCAGGTTCAGCTTATGTAACACATATTTTCCAGCAATACCTATTCAGAACATTTGCCTACATTTTATTTGGAATCTTTGTGGATCTTTATTGTTGAATTCCATATATAGTCTAGACATAATCCTTTCTGGGAAAAATGGTTTTGAGCATTTCCTCTAATTTTTTAGGTTATCTCTTCACTTTCCTTGTTTCCTTTGATGTATGAAAATATTTCATTTACTATAGTTTCATTTGGCAATTTCTGCTATTGTTGATAAGAAATTTTTATAATGGTAATGATTCTTACAGAATTTATGAACTGTTAATCGTACCTAGGTATTTACTATTCATTACTTAGAAATACTTAATAGAACTGTAATGTAAGACAGATAATTTAAAAATTTATGGTAACCAATTTGAAAAACTTTTCAAAATTGAATTAATGTATTTTATCTAACCCAATATATGCAAAATATTACCACTTCTACATGTAGTAGGTTTAAAAATATTAGTGAAATGGTTCTAATCCTTTTTTATACTGAATTTGCAAATATGGTATGCATTTTGCACTTACAGCACAAGTGAATCTAGACTAAATATTAAGTGTCTAATAGCTATATGTGGCTAGTGACTACCATATTCAATTGTGCAATATCGAACTAACAGTCCATGTTTATTTAAAGAAAAACAAAAAGCAAAAGAGATGAATAAACAACAACAACAAACCCAATGCAATAATAGTATTGGTTTGAAAAACAAGATGATAGGAATTTGACAATGGATGTTGTCAATATTGCATATTGTTACCTCCAAAAGTATTACATAGTATAACAGATATAGACATGTAAATTTGATCAAATCATATGAATATTAACTGTTATTTTTCAAAAGCTAACACAATTGGTACTATAGTCATTTTAGCTATTATATATATACATATATATACACATATATACATATAAATACATATATATACATATTTATCTCTTTTTCTTTTCTCTTCCTTCTTTTCTCCTTTCCTCTATTACTTTTCTTCTTTGAGCAGTTTCTGACCTTTACACAGTATTTATTATACATTTTGGATCACATATATTATTTGGTTTCTTACACTAGGAGACAATACAGTATTTACACATATGAGATTGATTTTTTTTTCACTTATGAGTATGGTCTCAAGTCACGTCCATTTACTCATAAAAGTCTCGATGCAATCTTTCTTTATAGCTGATTAGTATTCCATTGTACAAAATTACTACATCTTTTTTATCTGTTCTTCAGTTGAAGGGGCATTTGGTTTGCTTTGACAATTTGGCTATTACAAATTATGCTGCTATAAACATGTGTGCACATATATCACTGTAGCATGATGTTTTGAAAATGCCCAGAAGTGGGATAGCTGAGTCAAATAGAATCCTAATCCTAAATTTTTGAGAAAACCCCACACTGATTTCCACAGTGGTTGCACCAGTGTACACTCCTACCAAGAGTAGAGAAGAGTTCCTTTTTCCTAACATCCCTTCAACCCTTTATTGTTGGTTGATTTCTTGATCTTGACCATTCTGTCTGGGATGAGAAAGAATTTCAGTATTTTTTAAATTTGCATTTCCCGAATGAACATTGATGTTGAACATTTTTAAATATATTTATTTTCCATTTGTATTTCTTCCTCTGAGAAGTATGTATTCATATCAGATGCTCATATTTGGATGGTGTCCTTGAATTTTGTGGGCCTGATTTTTAAAAATTCTTTATAGGTTCTGGATAGAAATCCTTTTTCTAAGGGACAGTTGGCTAAGATATTTTTCCTATTTGTGGGTTTTCTTTTCACTCTGTTGGAGATTTCTTTTGACATGCAGAATATTTTTAATATGATGAGATCCCAGTTGTTGCTTCTGGAAAGTGTTTCCTGTGCAGTTTGATTTTTACTCATAAATTGTCTGCCGAATCATATGTTGTCAAGATTTCTACCTACTTTTCTTCTAGCAGATTTAGTGTTTCTGTTTTAGTATTTAAATCTTTGATCCATTTAACTTTAATTTTGTGCATGGTGATAGAAGTGGATCTAGTTGTAGTTTTCAGCATATGGAAAGCCAGTTAGTCCAACACCACTTATTGAAGAGGCTATCTTTTTTCCCAGTGCACATGTTTAGCCTCTTTGTCAAAGATGAAGTGTCTGAATGTGTTTGTAGTTGTGACTGTATCTTCTAACCTATTTCATTGATCTTCAATCTGTTTTTATTCTACCAGCATGCTGATTTTATTACAGTAACTTTGTAATATAATTTCAACTTGGGGATTGTGTTGCCTCCTGCCTTATCTTTATTGCCCAGAATTGCCTTTGCTATTCTAGGTCTCTTCTGATTCCAGATGAATTTTAGGGACAATTTCTCTACATCTGTGAGGTATGCAAATGGTATTTTGATTGGAATTGCATTAAAACTGTCTACCAATTTTGGGAGAATGGCCATTTTCACAATGTTTGTTCTTCCTATCCAAGAACAGGGAATATCTTTCCAATTTCTGAAATCCTCTTCAATTTCCTTTTTCAACATAATTAAATTTTCACTGTGTACATATCTTATTTCCTATGTTAGGTTGATTCCTAAGAATCTCTTTTTTGTTGATATTGTAGTGAAGGATGTGATTTCCCTTATTTCTCTCTCAGTGAGTTTGTATATGATGAGAATGCTACTGAATCTGAATCTGAATTGACCTTGTATCCAGTACATTACTAAATATGGTTACTGCATCTTTCAGTGGAATTTTCAGTGTATTCTATGTAGAGTATCATATCATCTGTGAATAATTATAATTTAACATCTTCCTTTCCTATCCTTATTCATTTTATTTCCATCTCTTGTCTAATTACTTTGGCTAATGTTTCCAGAACTATGTGGAATAGGAGTGATGATAATGGATATATTTGTCTTGTTCATGATTTTAGGTTGAAAGTTTTCAGTTTTTGTCCATTTAATAAGATGTTGGCTTTTGGTTTGTCATAGATGGCTTTTATCCAATTGAGGTAAAGATTATCTATTCCCATTTTCTGTAGGTTTTTAAAATGAATCAGTGTTAGATTTTGTCAAAAGCTTTTTACATCTAGTAGATGATCATGTGGTTCTTGTCCTTGACTCCATTAATATTGTGCATTATATTTATTGATTTGCATATTTTGAAGCATCTCTGCATTCCTGGAATGAATCCCAGTTGATTATGGTGTATAATTTTCTTGATGACTTGTTGCATTCTATTTGCTAGTATTTTGTTGAAGATTTTTGCATCTATGTTCATTAGAGAGATTGGCAAATAATTTTTTTTTGGTGGAGTGCTCCTCTGGTTGTAGCAGTAAGGTAGCACTTTCATCCAGGGATGAGTTAGAGAGACATGCTTCCCTTTCAATTTCATTAATGAATTTGAGGAGTGTTGGTATTAAGTCTTCCCTGAATTTTTTGAGGAATCCTGCAGTGAATTCATCAGGACATGTGCTTTTCTTTGTTGTTAAGGTTCTGATTACATTCTCAATTTATTAACTGAAATTGGGTTATTCAGTAGTTTTACATCTTCTTGATTCAGTTTTGGTAATTCACACATTTCTAGGAATCTGTTCATTTCTTCTGTGTTATCAAAACTATGAGAGAAGGTTTCCAAAGTAGGTATTGATGATCTTCTGTATTTCCACAGGGTCTGTAGTGATTTCAACCTTTTAATGTCTTATTGCATGGATTTGTTTTTTTCTTTCCTCTTTTTCATAAGGTTGGCTAGGGGTTTATCAATTTTATTTATTCTTTCAAAGAACCAACTCTTTGATTCATTACTACTTTGTATTGCTTTCTTAGCCTCAATTACATTAATTTCTTCTCTAATCTTTATAATTTCCTCCCTTCTTTTGGCTTTTGCCTTGACTCGCTCTTCTTTTTCTAGAAGTGTGAGGTGCAGCATTAGGTTGTTCATTTGTGTTTTTTCCATTTTCCTCACGTGTAAGTTTAGTGCTATAAATTTCCCTCTGAGGGCTGCTTTCATTTTGTCCCATAGGTTCTGGTAATTTGTATCTGCATTTTTGTTAAATTGTAGATAATTTTTAATTTCTTCTTTAGTTTCTTCTGTGATCTTTTGGTTTTTTAGAAAATTGTTATTTAATTTCCATATGTTTATTTGGTTCTGGTGGGTTTTTGCCATTAACTTCCAATTTTATTGCACTACCATCAGATAATATCCACAGGATTATTTCAATTCCATTGCATTTACTAAAGTATATTCTGTGGCCTAGTATATGATCTGTTTTAGGGAATTACCCATGTGCAACTGAGAAGAATGTGTATTCTGATGTTTTGGGGCAAAAAAATCAGTACACATCTACTAGGTCCACTTGTTCAAAAGTTTGATTCAGTTCTGTTATTTTTTTCCTGATTTTTTTGTTTGGTTGATCTGTCTCCTTGCGACAATGGAGTGTTAAGTTTCCCCATTAAAACTGCATTATTGTTTATGTCTATTAAGAGTTGTGTTACAGTTGTGTGCTCCCATATTTGGTGCATATATATTTATGATTGTAATTTCTTCTTCTTGATTTTTTCCACTAACAAGTGTGTAGTGATCTTTTTTTTATCTTTTTTGATCATTCTTGGTTTGAAGTTCACACTGTGTGCAAACCAAACAGCTACTCCTGCTTTTTACTGGTTTCTTGTTGCATGGAGTATTGTGTTCCATCCTTTGACTTTTAGTCAGTGAATTTTCTTTTGAGTTAAATATGTTTCTTGTACACAGCATGTTGTTAGATTGCGTTTCTTTATCCACTGTGCCAAACTGTTTCTTTTTATTTGTGAGTTAAGACCATTTATCTTGATGGATATAACTGATATGTACTGACTTATCATTGTTATGTTACTTTTTTTACTTTTTACTTTTATGTTACTATTTTTTACTTTTTCTGTTTGTTTGCCCTGCTTAGCTGTTTCCTTCTCCTGTTGTTTTTAGGATTCTAGATATCTTTGTCTCTTTCTAGAGTGTTTTTTCAGTACTCTTTGTAGTGTTGGATTGGTGCTCATGAATTTGTTCTGTTGTTCTTTGTGCTGAGAGTATCTTATTTCTCCATCAATTTTCAAAGATATTTTTGCAGCGTACATCAATCTGAATTGAAAGCTGTCTTCTTTCATTACCTGAAATAGTTTGAGCTCTTCTTGACTTGAAGTTTGCTGTTGAGAAGTCTGCTGTGATTCTGATAGACTTTCCTTCATAGATGATCTATTTCTTTTCTTTGACAGCTTTACTATTCTGTTCTTGGTACTGAATTTCTGATATCTTAATTATTATATATCTGGGTGAAGATTTATTTTTGTTATGTGTAAGTGGGGTTCTGCATGCCTCATTTACCTGCTTATCAGATTCTCTTGCCAAGTTTAGAAACTTTTTCTGTTTTTATTTCTGTAAACAGACTTTTATGTCATTGTTTTGACCTCTGTTTTTTATTGACACGTACTAGTATTATATTGTTTGCCTTTGCATCGTCTCACAGCTGTTGAATTTTTGCTTACTTGTTCCTTGTTATTTTTAAGAGATCTTTTATTTTGTGATCTCAAGCTTCCTCCTGTCTTCAAGAACTGAGAGTCAACCTTCAGCTTTATTCCACTGGTTTTGCTAGCTTTCATTGAAAGTTTTAATTTTCTATATATCCCATTGAGTCTGTTTTGTGCATTCTAATTCTATACTTATTTTTTATTCCAGCTTTGCATTATTTTCTTATGCTCCTTTATTTTTTAATGTAGATCTTTACATATAGACATTTCCTTCAAAATGTTTGTAATTTCCTTTTTTACCTGAAAGATTATTTTTGATCTGATTTTCTCTACAACTTCATGGAATTGTTTCTTTACCTTAGTTGGTATCATTTCAGAAAGTTCTGTTGTATGCTTTCTATTGTCTTCTATTTCAACATCTCTTGGGTTTGTTTTTGGTGAACTAGAAGACTGAGACTGCATCTTGCTCTTTGATTTTGTCATTTTCCTCTTGTATCCATGTAGCTGGCCAGGCACCCTCCTGATGGGTGGCACTGGAACATTGCCCTCCACAGAGCTTCAATTCTCAGATATCCCTGTAAGTAGTGGAAATGAAACCCTGAGATACAACTCTGGTGACTTTTGCTCTATGGCCTGTGAAGCTTTCTGGTTTTTTTCCTGACATACTGCACTAGGTTGTTCTGTAACACTGGGCTGTGTAGAGCTTGGATGCTCCATGTAGCTAGTGCAGGTACACCTGCAGAGTGTGGTGTGGGGCCCTTATACCTGGATGGGTGGAGTTCATAACTTCTGGGACCCTGGCAGTGAGGCTGTATGCTCCTGGAGTGTGCCATCACTGTGGTCTAGAGTTTGCCTGTAGGAATTCAGAGTCTCTGGAGCATGTTCCCAGCTGGAGCCCACCTCTGGCTTATGGTGCTGGGGCCTTGCTCCTGGCTGGGAGCTGTTCAGAACCTCCAGGACCCCCTGCATGGCTAGCTGGGCCACACCCCTGAAGTATGGAACTGGTGTCTTGTGCTGTTGGGTGGAACTCAAATTCTCCAAGATGCATCAGCTAGGATGGTCACTCTGATGGGCAGCTCTGGGCCTCTGGGCTAGGCTAGGCTCAGTACATTTGTGACCTGTGAGACTGGTCAGGTGTTCCCCTGAGGGATTGTACTGGGGCACTAGGCTGGAAAGAGCTTGGTCCTCCATGCAGCTAGCACAGATATACCCCTGGAGTGTGGTTCCATGGCCTTGTATCTGGGTGGGTGGAGTTTAGAACCGGTGGGACCCAGATAACCAGACAGAGTGTGCCCTTAAAGTGTAGCAGTGCTGGGGCCTTGCATCTGGCTTGAAGGAGTTCAGAACTTCCAGGATACAGGTGGCTAGGCAGAATGCACCCCCAAAGTATGGTAGTGCTGGCAACTTGAGTCTGGCTGGGAGGACTTCAGAACCTCCAGGACCCAGGTAGCTTGGCAAATTGTGCCCCCAGAGTCTGGCCATGCCCAGAAGTTCATAGTTAATCTAGGTAAAAATAGTAAGTGAAAGCTTTAGTCTTAATTTGCTTCATGTGTAATTTAAACTTCGGAGATTTAAAGTGAAAAAACACAAAGGTTGTGAACATATAGCTCCTTTGATTGAGTTGTTTTATGTTGAGTTGAAGTAGAATAAATGTTTTATACAACAAGAATTATAGTTAATATTTAGTAATTATAAAACCTCTTCGTCTCAATAACACTAGCCAATCTGCATTGTATTTTCAAAGTAAGTATAAGATCCTGTTCATAGTAGAACAGGTATTCAATCAAAGTGCCATTACCTGTAAATCAGCAGAAAATAAGGTCATTGTGTTTGTGTCAAGACCCTAACACAAGTATGACATGTGGTTTGGTGAATGAAATAAGTAATTGAAAGGCAGGAAAATTGAGAACTCAAATTTGGTTTTCTATTAACTGTAGTAGCATTTTTTTCATCTGTAACATGTAAAGACTAAATTTTCTTTTTGGTTCCTTCCAGCTCCAAAATTATGTTTCTATATAGTTTAGTTTATTTATAATTTGTCAAACTTCTGCATATAAAGTGATTTAAACAACTTATTTTTCATTAAGTATATATAAATATATATATATATATATATATATATATATATATATATATATATATAATAGTCATCCCATTTGTACTTCAGAAAATACATTTTCATAGGGTCAATTTTATGTTTCTTTAAAGAAAATAATTGAAGAAAGTGTTCTCTTGTTTTCATCAAATTACTCAGACTTTTTAGATTTCCCATGTGAGCAAGATCATGTAATACATTGTTTCTCTTGCTGTGACTCATAGGTTTCACTTAATACTGGTCTTTTAGGTTCATCTATGTTTTCATAAATTACAATATTTCATTCTTTTCAATCATTGATTACTGTTTCATTGTGCATATACAGCACATTTTCTTTATTCATTCTTTCTTAGGCATTTAGGTTGATTCCTTATCTTGACTATTCTGATTAGTGTTTCAATAGATGCAGGACTGTGGAAGTTTCTCTGATATACTGAATTCATATCTTCTGGATATACATTCAGTAATAGGATAGCTGGATCATATTTGATAAAGAAGGAGAGGAAAGTTGGGTCCCTGAGTATAGAATTGTAATTAGGAAGAATAATTTCTGGTATACAATTGCACAAAGTGACTAGAGTTAACTATAATAGATCTTTTTAAATACCTGAAGGAAGAGATTTTGAATGTTCTACACAAAGAAATACTTAGTTTTCAATGATAGATAAGTTAGCATAATTTGATTAGTACACAGATTTTTAATGTATGAAAACTTCACATTGAGGCTCATATCTATGCACATCATGTGTTAACTTGGCTACTTTTCTCTCGTTGTTGAGACAAAATACCTGGTATCTAGGAATCTCCAGACTGACCTCCACAGTGGTCTACACTCCCACCAACAGTGCAGAAGAGTTCCTTTTTCCCCACAGCCTCTCCAGCACTTGTTTTTGATAGTGTTTTCTATCATGGCCATTCTTTCTGGAGTAAGATGGAATCACAGTGTGATTTTAATTTGCATTTCTCTCATGACTAATGATGATGAACATTTTTTCATGTATTTATTTGCGATTCCTATTTCTTCATCTGAGAACTGTGTATTCATTTCAGAGGCCCATTTTTGGATTGGGTCTTTGAATTTCGAGGGTCTGATTTTTTTTTTAATTCTTTATAAGTTCTAGACAGAAGTCCTTTGTCTGAGGAACTGTCCAATAAGATTTTTTCCCAATTTGTGGGTTTTCTTTTCACTCTGCTGGAAACCTCTTTTGACATGCAGAAACTCTTTAATAAGATGTGGTCGCAGTTTTTGATTCTGGGAAGTATTTCCCGTGCAGTTTGATTCTTGTTCATAAATTCTCTTCCTACCCCTATATCTTTGAGATTTTTACCTACTTTGTCTTCCAGAAGTTTTAGTGTTTCTCTTTTAATATTTAGATCTTTGATCCATTTAGATTTTAGTTTAGCATATGGTGATAGACATGGGTCTAGTTTTAGTCTTCTGCATATTGTTAGCCAGTTTTTGCAACACCATTTGTTAAAGAGACTGTTATTCTTCCAGCGAGCATGTTTGGCCCCTTTATCAAAGATAAGGTGGTTGAGTGAGTTTGTGGTTGTGGTTGTATTTTCCAATCTATTCCACTGATCCTCGGGTCTGTTTTTATTCCAGTACCATGCTGACTTTATTGCTGTAGCTTTGTAGTATAACTTCAAGTTGGGGATTGTGATGCCTCCTGCCTTGCCTTTGTTGCTTAGAATTGCCTTTGATATTCTAGGTCTCTTCTGGTTCCAGATGAATTTTAGGAGTGATTTCTCTAGATCTGTGAGGTATGATAGTGATATTTTGATTGGTATTGCATTGAATTTGTATAGTAATTTTGGAACAATGGCCATTTTTGCAACGTTTGTTCTTCCTGTCCTTGAACAAGGGATGTCTTTCCATTTTCTGAGGTCCTCTTCGATTTCCTTTCTCAGGGTATTATAACTTTCACAGTATAGCTCTTTTAGTCTTTTGTGAGATTAATTCTTAAGTATTTCATTTTTTTGGATCCTAGTGTAAAGGGTGTAGCTTCTCTTATTTCTCTCTCACTACTTTTGTTGTTAGTGTATAGAAATGCTATTGATTTTTGAGTATTGGCTTTTTATCTGGCTACCTTGCTGAAAGCTGGGTTTGGAAGTCCCATGTGACTCAGCTATTCCACTTCTGGGCATATTCCCAGAAGAACTGAAAACATCATACCGCAGTGATATATGTGCACCCATGTTTATAGCAGCACAATTTGTAATAGCCAGATCTTGGAAACCACCTAATTGCCCATCAACTCAGGAATGGATAAAAACTTGTGGTAT
>PVJX010040939.1:0-14900 GCA_004027295.1 Dolichotis patagonum | reverse complement strand
AGCCCTAGCCCTCCCCAAGAAAGCTTAGAAGCTGTGTACATAGAAGAAAAAAGAAGCCATACACCTGAAATGTCTGAAATGATATCAAATGAAATAAATATGCAACTAGGGAAAGCTATGGAGAAATTCAAACCAGAAATACTTGCCCAGGTAAAAGAAGAATTGATAAAAACAGTGAAAGAAATAGTGAACACATCTAATGAAAACACAGCTAAAAAATTAGAGGAACAAAGCAAACAGATAGAATCCCTCAAAGAACAATATGAGAAGAAAGGAGAGGAGAGGAGAAGAGAAGAGAGAAGAAGAAAGGAGAGGAAAAAAGAGGAGAAGGGAAACAAGTTTTCTGATTCTCACTCTCCAGAGGCAGAAACTGAAGCCCAGCGGGGGAATTTATTTAATCAAGTTACACCTCTAATATGAAACACACAGAGCTCAGGTTTTCCTCTGATACCGAAGTTTGGAGTTAGTTTAGATTTCATTCTGTCATGTCTGTATAAGCCCAGGAAAGTTATTCATCCTTCCTGAGCTTATGTTTCCTCGTGATTCCTGTTTTGGTGCTATAATGAAAAATCAGACACATTGTGAAAAACAAAAAAGCACTAACGTAGCACCTGATGCATTGCAGTGTCTAAAACATTGAAACTGGCAATCATCATGATAGCAGCGATTACCTTTTGGTAGCTAAGCTTGTCTGTCACACTCACCTTCAGCTCAGACAGACGCCTGGAGCAATTTTACAAGGATATGTCCCTTGGCGCTACTATCTCCTGCCCTAGACTAGTACTTCTCGGCTTCTACCTGGTGCAGGATCCACTGAAGAGCTTGTTGAAATGCAGATCCTGACACGGCAGGTCTGGGATGGAGCCCAGCACTCTGTCTTCTCACAAGCCCTCAGCAGCATGGACGTTCTTGGTGCCAGCAGCATTGCTCGGCCTTCCAGCATGCTTTAACTTTTTCTCTAATCTACCTTTGCTGCCTTTTCCTCTTGGCCAGTCTGGTCTCATTGACTCAAAGTATTGCTTTCTCTTACATGATAACAGAAAATAGTGGAGATGAATAGTTTTCCCACATCACAAATTTGCATTTTAGCCATGTTTTCTTCCAGCACCAAGCTCAGTTCTGGGCTGCCTCCATGCACTCAAGGAAGAGTTCACTGATCTAAAACAGCTATAAAGAGCTATAAGGGGCTATTTGTGAATGAGGATAGTGAGTAAGGTTGGAAAGGAAGCTGTTAGACAAGTCACAGGTTCAAATGGTCATTTATTGTATGGGTTTATTTATCAAGTAGGAAAACAATTCATCATAATATCAAAATTCCTAGAGCAAGCTAATGAATTATTTTCTTTTATGAGCCTATCTTTCATCTTTAAAGTAGGCTATGAATGCCAGCACAGTATTCTTGTAGAAAGTGTTGATTAACTTTTTGTGCAATTGAGCTGTTAATAAGCAGTACTATAGCTTTGTAAATCAAATATTGACAGAGTCCTGTGAAATGGTCTTATGATTTTCATATCCTTTCTCCTATAGATCATTTGGGACCCTCTTGTGGCAACCCCCAGGCATGCTCTGCCCTTGCAGAGAGATCCAGAAATCAACATGATCAATTCTCATTTATTCAAATTTAGAAAAAAAATTTAAAGAAATTCATTTCTATAATATTATCCATGCTATTTTTATATGAGGATGTAGAGTCATAAGAATTTATGTATCTGGGCAAGGTCTTGAAGAATTGGCATTTAAGGATAAATGTCAATCAGCCACACATTCTCAGTCATATTGATTATCACACAGAAAAACCCTTTACCATTGCGAATACTTTGTGTACCAACCGTTGTCACCACCATCATCCCTGGAAGGCAGATCTACTGCTTTCATTATAACCCAAGTATGCAAACACAGCAAATGTGCACTGGGAAGGAATATTATATGTAAGTACAAGGGAGCATATTTTAAATGCTTAGGTTTAAAAAAAAGCTGCCATTAAAAGCAGTTTGCTTTCTGTCAGTGACACCATTAGTTGCCTACTGAATTACACCCTGCAGCTGCTCCTGTTTGAGCACAGCCACCACCTCTATCTTGCTGTCACATTTTCACAAGCAAGATGAAAGATAAGGAAACCAGAAACACAGACTGATCATTTTCCTTAATCCAGGCTTAAAGGACCATGAAGAGCAGTTGACTGGGGGCTGCTAAGATAAAAACAGATGCATGTAGGATGTGTCTTTCTTCTAGACGTTAGAGTGACTGTGTGAATGTGTGATAGAGTAGAACAGAGGCAGCCATTTTGTAATCCCTAGAGCAAGTGAGAGCAAAATCCAGTTGAGTGATGAAGAACACAAAGGTAAAAAGTAATGAGTCATCAACAGCTCTGTGGAGCTCTTGCTTCCCTGAGGAACTACCCTGACTCCTGGTGGTTTGCTCTGTGAAATAATATATGCCCTTTCTTTTTCCATCACTCAGTGCCACTTTCCTCCTTGCAGGCCTAAGAATCACAGCTGATGATCCAGGCCTTGAGAAGGGAGCCCCTGAGATCCAGATGGGACGCCTCGGTGCCAGAGTAGCTGTACCGTTTGAACCCTTCTAAGGTAACTGCCAGGAAGAACTGGCAGTCGAGTACACTCGGATGCAGGCTCCAGCTAATGGAAGTCATAGGAGTTTACTCTGCCAGCCTTGACCAGGCATCTGGACCCTGCTTTTCTCCTGTGCTAAATTCCTGGTGGTATATGTAACAAAATTCCAGGTTTGGGGATAATGGTGCTTTTCAGAGCTTTTAGTTTCATTGATAGGCAGATATTTAGGGACATTTATTCTTCTGAATATTGCTTAGAGATTATAGTCTCTTCAGTCAAGTGAAGGGAGTAAGATTTAAAAGCATACTATTAACAGCTAAAACTCATTTATGTCTTTTGAGCATTAAGCCATATAAAAGGGACTTTTTCCCTTAGTGAAGTAAACTATCTTCACTCTTACATGCATTAACTGAAATTGAGCCTCTCAGATGCTACTGTGATGCAAGGGACCATGTATTTGTGTATAATGTGGTAACTATAAAGTGATACAATATTATTTTTGGAATCTTACAGGTGTAATTTGAAAAAAATAAATTAGAAAGTATATTGACCTTGCCCGTCCTCTTTCATGTGATTTTTTGTAGCATCAGAAGTTGCTTTAGACTGAATTGTTTTGGTTTTTCATAATCATGTATTATTGCAGTTCTGTTTGTGTATACGGCATTTAACATTTGAAAAAAAATACATGTTAGAATCAGGGATTCCTTACATTTTTCCCTCTAAGTCTCACTGGTTCAAGATTTTAAATGCTGCGATAACAAAAATAATGATTGACCTGTATGGTTTCCTTCATTTTCATCATCATATTTTTTTAAAATGTATTTTGCTATGCTTGTGAAATTTATATGCAAAACATACATATTTTTTACACAGGCAAATCACGTGGATTTGTGCCATTAAATGTAGATAGTAGAAGATTTAAGTCATCGAACAAGCAACCAAACAAAACAAACTTTAAAATGTAGTTGTCACAGAGGCCATTATATGACAAAAGCTACAAAGATGTCATCCACATCAGCTCTGGCTTCTTGGTTTTGTGTCTACTTTTCCAAAGATGGAGGGAGTTAAGGTTCTAAGAGATGGGAGGCCATAGTATAACCAGGCCTTCACAGCTTGTGGTCTTAGTCCTACCTGACTGTGTTTCTACTTCTCACCTCTCTCTTTGAGGTTAGTGCCATTTTATTGTGTGAAGTTTTTATTATTTTCCTAGGATAGTCCTTCAAATATAAAATAAGTAAGATATTTGAATCTCCCAAGACAAGGATCTGCTCAGCTCATTGAAAAGACTTTTTTTTCAGGAGAGCAGCATGTCACAGGTTACATTTTAAAGAGATTAAGTAACAAACTATGTGTAGGGTAGATTGGAAAAAGTAGGAGCTTGATTGGGGAAATGTGATGCTGAAAAGGAAGGAATGATTAAAGAAACATTGTGGCAGTTTAGGTAACATTAAGAGTTATGAATTAGAGTTGTGGCCTGAGAAAGGTACAGAAATGCCAAGCTTGATATATATTTTAATACGTCTTGCATTCCTTTGTACTTCATTCAAATTTGATCTTTGAGCCTAGCTCTGCTGAAGTATTCAGAGCCACTTCCAGCCAGAAACACTGAAGTTCTGCAGGTATCCCAATCTTCAGCACCTTTGCTATGTCTCTGTCTGAAGTTCTTTCTCCACATTGCTGAGGCTGACTCATACTTCCAGAATCTGGCTCAGTAGCTTCTCTCTTTGTAGTTTGTGTGTAACATATCCTTATGGTAGAGTTGACCATCCCCTTCTAAATCTTCTCTGGGTTTGGATTTGGTACTTATCACAATGAATTGTACTGATATTGGGACTCTTTCCTAATATTTACTATGAAGACCCACAGTAGGTAGTTGGTAAATACTTGTTGCTTAAATTCTGATACTTAAATGTTCTTTAGCCCTATTTTCTGCCTCATGACATAGTTCTTACAACTGACTGCTTAGCTTTATAGCTTTATCCCTTTTCTGAGTTTCTGTCATGCTAATTAGTAGCACAGTCATATTTAAGTGCTGTTGATCTGTGTTATCTTACTGTTTTCTTCTCCCATCTGTTATTTATTGATAAACCAACCATGAACAACGTAATAAACTATGTGTCAGCTTGCTGGTATTACCCATTCTTGGAAGACAAAAGACACTTAACGTATCAAAAATCTCATGGCTCAACTCCTAGCTTGTTTTCTCACAAGGCTCTGGCAATCCCCACATTCCACTTGCTTTAGAGCTAGAGAATTCTCCATTCCATGACCTCATACTTTTTCACCAGATTGAACTTCTACCACCAACAAATCTTTCTTCCCTCAGTGTTGTTTCTATCTTAAGTCACCCAATGATACAAGTGATGCCAGCTCTGCTCTTCCTCCTCTGTAGGATAAAACTGGTGGTTCCCTGTGAAATTTCAGTATAGCCAGACAAACTGGACAGGACTTGGGAACGGCCTGGATTTGGCAGAAAAAACAGGTAAATGTGGGAGGGAGTAAAAAACCAACTGGATAATTTAGAACATGAACAAGGCAAAGAAAGTTGATAGGCAGGAACAGTTTTATGAAGAAAAAAATAATTTTAGCTATTAAGAGATAATGATAGTACAGTTTGGGATAATCCCAGAGTGACATTGAAATTCTGCGTGAGGTATGACATCTGACACAGACCCCAGTAGCGGGCTATAAGGCACCTGCCAGCCTGAGTTATATCATGGGAAATCAAGGGAGCTAGTGGAACAAATTGCAGAAGTTCAGAGGAGTCTTTAGCCTAAGCCATATTTAAAATAAGTCAAATAAACTTTCCCTCTGAACTTCAGCCTCCTTTTTCTTTCCACCTTTCCGTGAGTCTTCCTGTCTATATGCCAATAGTAGTTTAATCTTTTTCAACCCCCTCACAAACCCTTAGGTTGTCTTAAATTTACCTCCAGACTCCTACTTATAGCACTCCATTGTACTCATTCTCTTGGATTTTTCATAACTTTGTAAGGGCAAGGCCAGCCTTCTCCCATTTAGTATGTGAAGACCAATTTTATTCTCAGAAATAAAAGACTGCAGACTGCTATGGATTTATGCAAATTCCATTTTTAACCTGCCTGCCAAAGAATAGTGTTCAGAGATTAGTTCTTAAGATGTTTTTCAGCTTTTGAATTTTGAGTTCCAGGGAGAATGTTTTTTATTTTTCTTTTTGGCAGATTTGATATAGACATAAAGATGGGAAGTTAATTATTAGCTCTGGGCGTTCAAAGAAGGTGAGGATTTTTACTCACCCTGCTTAGAAAGGACAAACTTACTGTCTAAGGATTTAACTCTGGATTAGTACCTTTTGATTCAAATTGAAAATACAATAAATGTCAAATAACCAAATTGGTTGCATAAAGGGTCATTCATTAGCGAGAACAGAGCTAGCATAGTTAATGAGAAAATCTCTAGCACACGAAACACGAATACTGGATTCTAGTCTCACTTCTGCCAATCATGCTGAGAACTCAGGGTAAGAGACTTTGATTTTCCCCGATTCCTTCAGTTCTAGCTCTGATAAAGGAGAAATGCTAACTTGCTTTTACCTCACAGGTGTGTAGGAGATTTCTGTGACTGTGAAGCAATCTTCTGTGTATCTGCCAGCATCTCACGCTGATTATGAGCTTTTGTCCTTTTGTTTTAGCTGGCTTAATGGCTATAAGGGGGTATGGAGAGCATGGCTGTTTGTCATGCAAGGAAGTTCCTATTTGGTGGAGACAGACTACAACCTCAGAATCCCTGAGTCTTGACTCTGCTGTGAGATTTGCCAAGTGATGACACGAACACCCACTCAAAACGTCTGGGAAATGTCTGCCTTTTTACTGTTTCCTTTGATTCATCTCCAGCCCACCCCCTGGCACTCATTTTCCAACTGACCTTGTTCCAGCCCCAGAAGAAAGCCTCCTGGCCTTGATCCTGTGCTGGCAGAATCAGCCCTCTGCCCTGATGTTCAAAACACCCCTCTTAGCCAGCATCTCTCTCCTAGGTGAGTGGCAAGGAGCAGGAGACACATCACTTAGTGATCCTAAGAATACATTTTTACCTGGCTGTGGTCCCAGGGTTATCAGGAAGGAATAATATGTTGGCTGACTACTACATTTGCAGAGATAAATTTAATGGTCTTCTCAGTGTTTTGAGGGATGTTCTTTACAGTCAAGATTAACTTTATGAAAACACCTGCCTATTCTCTGCCTTTAAACATGCCTAAGTTTTTTTTCCTACTTTGTCGTATAAATCTTTGCTTTACTTCATTGATTTCTCAAGGTACTGCAATACAGTCATCTTTCACTGCCAAATTCCTGTACAGGTAAAATATACTGTATTGGTTGTGTTAATTTCTTTATCACCTATCCTCATAGAAATCTGGTTTCCACTCCTGACAAATAACAGAAATGATTTTCACTGTATTTATCTATCAGGCTCATACATTTACTCAGTTATTACCTCATTAGATATCCCTGTGGTATTCCAAACACTTGATTGGCTTGTTTTCCTGACGATATGTCTGAAGCTCTGTCTCTGTCACACTAAATTCTCTATCACCATTTAAATTCTTCATCCTCTCCTCTGATGACCCTCTTTTATCTTGTTGGCCATGAATTCAAGGCTTTGCTTTTGGCCCTGCACCCAGTCATGCTCCAAATTAACACTTTACTCAATATGGTAGTGATTCTGCCCAAAGTCTGACCTCTCACTTAAAACCTGTTTCATGCACCTACCCACTATTCTTTTGGAGATCTGACTCCCTTCATGAGTTACTGCTCCAAGAAATAGACCAATTGGGGGTTTACATCTTGAATTTTTACTCAGTCACTGTGGGACTTTGGGCAAGTAATTCTACATGGTCTCAGGTGCTTAACCTAAAGAATGGAATGGTAAAGTCTACCTCAGAGGATACATATATAGAACAACAAGTATTGTTATGTGTCATTATCTAAAATTCTGTCTTCTCTTTAATTTTTATTTCTAGTAATTTACCATATCATTTCCTTTTTAAAAAAAATAATCTTTTATTGTTCACCTTTGCTTCATTGGCACTATAATTTGAATGAGTATCTTCAGGACTGTTATGGATTAAAAACTGATGGTCAAATTAACATCAGTTGAGTTAAATCAGCATAGTGCTGAGCGCAGATGTTCCAGCTGAGGAAAGTTGCCGGCATAAATAGAGACTTAGAGAAGAAGAGCAAGGCATGATGAGTTTCTCTAAGTATTGCTGTTTGAGCCATTTGTTCTTCTGGAGGAGCTCGTAATGACTAGCTCCCCCAGTCTGAGTTCTACCATTGTCATTGGAGGAGCTCCGGACCTTATTGGTGAGAGTGGCTGTGGTTCACTTTGGGGGAGCTCTGGTCCTTATATCGAGCATCACTGTCTGGCTCCGGAGAGGAAAACATGTGCTATTTAATCCCCAGGAGAAACTTCTCACGCTGGCTTCCTGGCATGTACTCAACTGTTCTTATGTCAGAAGAGCTCGGGACCTTCATGTCACTAGGATGGCTGTGGTGCTTTTCAAGACAACCCTGGTCTTTATTATGAGTGTGAATTCTCAGCTCCAGTGTAGAACCCTCAATCTACTGCACAGCTTCTTCACCCGGCTGGCACAGACTTTTTAGCTTCCACGCTGACCTTTGGGCCTTCCCAGAGTGGATCCATTAAACAGACTAGTGTGAGTCCTTCTTGTGGGCTCTAGACCTCCAGTTGGATTTGTGGGAGGCATTGTCATGGCTCTAGGTTTTCATCTGTACCCATGCAAAATATTGATGTGGGATCCAGGCTCTTGGCTGAATAGTCTGAGTCTTTAGTGTTGTGGACAGATTTCCTGCACTTTCTTGTGTTTTACTCTGGGTGACCATCATAAAATAATATAAATTCTGTGTCCTGATTCTAATTGTTCTTCTCACAACCCCTGACTACAACAAGGACCTTAGAGTTCGAATCGTTTTCTGCATACTGCATCATTTAATAGACTGCTTCTCATTGAAAAAGTATCTGCACAATCAGAATCATTCAAATTCTTCAACCAAGTAAGCAAGGTACAGTGGCAGTTACTCATGCTTTGGGTTCCCTTAATCTCTTGCTAATTAATGTATAAATTTTCACACCAGTTGAGTCAATCAATTTTCCTGTCCCTCAAAATTCTGTGTCATTTCTAATACCTGAGCATGCTATTTAGATGACAGTGTCTAGTGACTTGTTAATGAAAGGGACTATTTAGCTAAACACCTACAGTGAGTCACCTATTCTGTAGTAAATACAACTAGCCTTCTAGGTGCAAGCCAATCGCTCAGTCTCAAAACAAAAAACATCAAACAACACACTGTTACTTCTGCATCCTTTTTCGAAAGAGAAAATGAGGTTCCAGTTCTGGAATTCAGCTCAGTGGTACAAGTGCTTGCCTGGCAAGCACAAGGTTGTGAGTTTGATCTCCAGTACCAAAAAAAAAAAAGGAAAGAAAGAAAGTAAAGGAGGTTCCAGGATATATCCATGGGATGAATTACCATTTTGGTAGTATTTATTAAACAGCATATAATTATTGTGCTCCAAAAATATGCAAGGTACTGTTTGAGAGCTGTGGGGAACGTAAAGGAAGTGGGAAACATGTTACTATACATATTTTCAATTTGGAAATATTTTCAGCATTATACATATTTTTAAAATTGTGTCTTTCTGAAAGAAATATACCTAGAAAGTTGAAAATGGCAAATATCATTAGAAAAATTATAATAAGAAATGGCAATGTCTTGCTGTAAACCTGAGTTTCATTACCCAGAAGCAACACATTCTGGTTTTATGTGTATTTGCTGAGCTGCCTAACTCATTATTTCTAAATAAAATTGTTTTGGCTTCTTAATTCTCGTAAAGTGAGAACTTAGCTCCCATTCTTCCCAACCTTTGCTACTTTCTGCCTTTCTTTCTTTCTCTCTCTCTCTCTTTCTTCCTTTCTTTCTTTCTATGCTGCTGGAGAGGGAGCCCTGTGCCTTTTGTATATTAGACAAGTGCTCCAATCTGAGCTACCTCCCATTACATTTCTCTTTTGAAAGATGATTATGTCATACTTCTTGGTAAAGTACATACTCAGGGCTTAAATTACTGTATTTATATAAACATTGTTCATTATTCACTAACTAGAGTATTATGATTATAATTTCTTTCTTGTTAACTGTTTAATGGTTAAAAATTGCCTCATTTTGGCCCTTGAAAATTCTCTGCATTTCTACTTCTAATTACAAAAAAACATAAAATTCTTCTTAATATAGTTGAACACATAAAATAATCTCTTGTTTCATCCAACTATCTGTATTACCAGAAACTCTGTCTTGGAATTCTTGGTTCTTGTGTTCCAGTCTGAACTGGCAGCTCCCTGTTTCTTAAACAGTTATAATGGGAAATGATTTTACCTTTCTGCTGACTGGAAACCCATGTTTTCTTCTTTCCTGATTTATTCTCTTGTTTTCAACATCCTTTGTGAGCTTCCTGGGAAGGAGTTCATAAGAATACTTTTGTTTAGAATGTCTTTTCAGCTTTATACTTGAGTGATATCTTGGCTGGATATAAAATTGTAATTTAGAAATCATTGTGTATTAATTTTATTTATTTATTTATTTATTTATTTATGGTTGTACTGGGGATTGAACCCACAGCTTTCAAACTGACATACATTTCATTCCTGTTTTTTAAAATTGTAAACCAGGTCTTGCTAAGTTGCTAAATTGCTCAAGCTGGGTTTGAACCTGGCTATCCTCTTGATGGGATATGCTCTTACCAACATTACAGATATGTGGGGCATCATACCTGGCTTGTTCATTAAATTTTTGTAAGCATTGGTCACTTATCTTTCAACTTTCAATGTTGCTGCTGGCAACTCCCAAAATTTGTTGAAATCTTTATTCTATTATTAACGCTTCTTGTTTTTTCTTTGACTTTGTTACTTTTTAGCTTTTAAAAACATATTAACTTTAGTTTTGGTGATGGTTGGAGATAGCTGTATGCAATCAACCTTCCATTTTTACCCGGGAATATTCAGTGTCATAATATTTTCTGAAATGCTACAGTATGTCACTGCCTAGAGTTCATTTTTAAAAATAAATCATAGAGAAGAGTGCAGGGATGAATGTGCACTAATTATTTAGGGACTATTAATCTCTTGTGCTTCTTCTCCATGCCTTCTGTTTGAAATTAACTGCCTCATTTTTAATAAAAGGTATCCCTTCTCCCAATTTTTAAAGCATTTTAAAGCATTGAGCTAATCACGTTATTGTTATCATTTTAAAATATGTCCATCTCTACAAATGTTTTTAATTGGGATATAATTTAAATAAATAAAATCATCTGCATTATTGTACAGTTCTCATGTGTGTGTGAGTGTGTGTGTGAGCATGTGTATGTGATACTAGAGACTGAACCCAATATCTCATGCATGCTATGCAAGCACCTTATTCCTGATCTATATCCACATCCTATGAAATCCAATCTTTAAAAACATGTCCACAGAAGTTGGAACTATCTTCATAATCTATTTTATTATCTTTCCTCCCAAAACCCATGTATCTGTTAACAGAAATTTCCCAATTACCCTCCACTCTTTCTGTGTCTACTAATCTACTTTTTCTCTCTATGTATTTGTCTCTTCTGGACATATGATATATATGGAATTAAAAATATGTAATATATTGTGACAATTTTCATTTAATATAATGTTTTAAAAGTTCATCCATGTTATAGTGATTATAAGTACTGCATTCATTTTTATTGCCAAATTATTGTGTATTTTTGTATGTCCAATACCTACTATAGAATAGAATCTACTCAGCTGTTGGTATCTATTTATTTATTAAATAGATAGCTAATTCTAAATTCATTTAAAAATCTACCTCCACTATCCTACTTCTAAATTTTTATTTGACAATGGCAAAAAATTTTTTGTTTCAAAAATGTATGACGAGCTGGACAAAAATATCCCTAATATTGGGCTAGGGATTTAGCTCAGTGGCATAAGCACTTGCCTTGCAAGTGGGTGGTCATGAGTTTGATCCCAGATACTGATAGATTAAAAAAAAAAGTTAAAAAGTATCCCTAATATTAATTGATGTTTTCTTTTTAGGTATTGAGAACTGAACTGTTCTCTTTAAGTTACATTACCAGTCTTTTCATTTTTAGACAGGATGAAGTACTGGTAATTATTACAACATGGGCTTAGAACATTATATTAAGTGAAAGAAATCAGTCAGAAAACTACTACATATGGTATGACGCCATCAATATGAAATATCCAGAATAGGCAAATCTAGAGAGAAAGAAAAGGTTTAAAATCATGATCCTCCTACCTCAGCTTTGCAAGTTACTGCAACTGTAGCTATACACAATCATGGCCTACTAGATTATTCTTAATTTTAGCTCACAACAGGAAAAGCATATTTACCACCACCACCTCATTTATAACTCAGGTCTTTATTAGTTTTATGATCAGGCATTTATTCAAGTTCATAGTCACTGATCAGGATGATATTAGAGAAAATGTTTTTAGCTTGATTGTAGAATGTCTTTTCTTTGCTGAAAGAGGTGGCTTTAGTCACCAACCAAAAATAATAATCTGGTTCTTATGAAATTAAATTATCACCCAATTTAGCACCATGTTTTTTCCCTTGGGATGACAAAGTAATTTCTCTTTCAGTATTTTTCCTTTCCTTAAAACCAAGTGGAATTAAGTGAAGGCTGGGCCATTTGTCTTTGTTCTGGTGGTTTGTCAGCAAAGTCAAATATTTGTAGGGGTCCTTTCAGCTTATTTTTATATGTTGTCACAGTATGGGAGGCAGAAAATTGTGCTAAGTCTCCCAAGTTATGTTTTCTGGTTTTGCTAAAACCTGGTTCTCTCAAAAGATAACACACACACACACACACACACACAGAGTTCAGGATGTTCTTTAATCTCAATATCTAAGGATAATTTTACAGTTCAACTTGAAGTAGAGTTAGAAAAAATGAGTTTTTTGAACTGCCTGGGACTCTAAAATATTTTAAGTCCATATGTAATAACACTAAAACATGCATTAGGTGGTGGTGCAATGGATATGAATTGAATATATATGAAAACTTAAACTCACATACATTTGTGAACCAGTCTGTCTTTTTTGAAAGTTATGGTTTCAAAAACAAAGGTTTAATTTTTAAAGTAGTTGAATTGCCTTGGATTATTTTTGAGCAGCTGGAAATCTTCCACAGTTACATCAAAGGTGTTATTATTCCTACATGGCAAAAAATATCAAGGGGTTTAGGTCCTTCCAGTTGATGTTAATTCAAACATTACCTTCTTCTAAATGCACACCCATGGGTCCATGCATACACGCACACAACTCACATGTACATAGAAAATGTACGTTTTAAAACAAATCTTTTTACTGTGAATTCAAGAGCTCTGGGAAACATTTAAATGCCCCTTTAGAGGAACTCAATCCAACAATGCAAATATCTGACTTTATTCTTATATATTTCTGTTTCAAAAATAAGATGGTCAGAGGGGAGAATTTGCCTACTTTAACCTACAAAACAGTGTCACTAAATATGCTATGTGACTCGAATCAAAGTGCCACCTTTTAAAAATGTTTCTGTGTGAGCCAAGGGTAGTGGTGCACACCTGTAATCCCAGCACTTGGGAGGCTGAGGCAGGAGGATCACTGCCAGTTTGAGACCAACCTGGGGTACAAAATGAGCTCAAGTCCAGCCTGAACTGCACAGCAAAACCCTGTCTCAAAAAGAAAAAAAATGTTTCTGCGCAAAATAGGTCTTCTTTTTGCTATAATTCAAGAGTGACATGAGCTCTATAAGTATTATTTTCCTTGTTGGTTATAAGGGTCTGAATTTTTGGTTGACATTTCTGAAATAAATATAGCTACTGAACCACTAACATTCTGATTTAGAAATCCGACTACATTAGAAGAAAATTAACCTTTTCAAAAAGCCACTGTTCTAAGGAGTGATTTTAATCAAATGAGTTTTAAATGTTGTACCTGCATATACAATTTGTGGAGGGATTGTAATTCCCCAGTGATCTACTTTTTAAGGAAGGAAAAAAATCAAATGAATTATGGAAAATGTAACTCTGAAAATTAAAAACAGAATGATAAATGGAGCTAAATTTCATTGAAACTGAAATTTGTTTTAGTAATATCAGGTTCAGTGATTAATGAAACTGATTTTAATATGAGTATTTGGCTCTATTCAAAGAAAAATAACAGGTTGTTATAATATCCAATAAATTATATGTTTTCTGCTAGAGAACCCCATGATATATTCATTTATTCATTTATTTACTTTTTGAGAAGTACTTATACTATACTAAACATACACACCAAGGGAAAATCTGGGAGCTTTTGAAGAAAAGTACCAAATCTTGCACAACAGACTATTAAGCACCCTGTTTACATAGGGAACATTTGAATGAAAATGACTTTTAGTCTACAAACTCAAGTATGTACAGTAGTTTTGTTTTGTTTTGTTTTTTGGTACCAGGGATCGAACTCATGACCTTGTGCTTGCACGCAGGTGCTTACACCACTAAGCTAAATCCTCAGCCCTCAGTAGATGTCTTTTACTCTTCTTTCTATTTCATTGCAAATAGCATCAAGATATCCTAGTGTCAATCTTACCAGATTGTTGAAAATTTTACCTCAGACATTTTTGGGGCTCCTCCTCACACTGAAGTCAGATCAAGATATTGGGCCTGTTACCAGATGAATTGTTTATCCCCAACAGATATGTCAAAGTCCTTGCCTGCAACGCCATAGATTGTGACTTACATAGAAATAGTTCATCACAGATACAATTAGCTCAGATGAAGTTATAATGGGGTAGCATGGGCCCTTAATTCAATATGACTTGTATCCTTTTAAGAAGTGTGGGACAGAGAGTAAGAAAGCAGTCATGTGACCATGGGGACATAGATTAGAGTGATGGATCCATAAACCAAGAAGTGCCAAGGATTTCTGGTGTTGTATCAGATGGACCAGGTAAGGATAGAGTTTCTCTATAGGATTCAGAGGAAGGCTGGCCCTGCTAACACAGATTTCAAATTTCTAGCCTCAAGAACTGTGAGACAATAAATGTCTGCTGTTCTAAGCCACACAGTTTGTGGTACCTTAAAATGCCAGGCCAAGTGGCATTTTATATGCAGTGTCTTCTACCATGCAAAGTGTTAGAGTGGAGTAGCCGGGTGTCTAAGCTCTCGTCTTCTGGCTACACACAAGTTTGTTTTTGTTCATATGATCTCTCAGGCTGCTGGGTAATGCCATTTGTATGGCATGCTTGGGACTC
>PVJX010040938.1:0-14922 GCA_004027295.1 Dolichotis patagonum | reverse complement strand
AGACTGAATCGGCAACAAGATTACTGGATGTTCTCAATTGTGCACTATTCAGACTCCTGTTGGCTTTGACCTATCTAATAATTTATATGTTTTAGACAACAATAATGCAAAATACTCTTATCCATAAGAATGATGCAGTACAATTGGTTACTATACCATGATTATTGACCAGTTTTGCATGTTTTTGAAAATTCATTCTAGTATTCTTAATTACATATAGGAGTATAGTTTTTGAGCCAGACATGATAATGTGTGCCTGTAGTCCCAGAATTTGGGAGGGTGAGGCTGGTGAAGACTAGCCTGGACTATTTAGTCATTTTGAAACTAGCCTGAATTACAAAGTGAGACCCTGTCTCAAAAAAAAAAAAACCAGTATGTTTGCTTTGAACTGATTGTAACATCTTACTCTTCCCCTCATTAACAGTTAAAATTTTCCACGGGTTTGTTTTATGTTTGCACAAGAGTTATGAATTTACCTTTAAAAATTTACACTTTAACACTAGCTTACCTTTATAGGGGCTTCTAGGTTTAAGTGGACCACTCTTTTGGTAATTTTTTCTTTTTCTTTTCTTTTTTTTGGGTGGGGGGATCTTTTTGAGACAAGGTCTCACTATGCAGTTCAGGCTGGACTTGAGCTAACTTTGTAGCCTAAGCTGATCATGAATGCACAGAAATTCTCCTGCCTCAGCCTCCCAAGTTTTGGGATTACAGGTGTGAGACACCACTCCCAACTTGGCATTTTTTTGTGTGAAGTGGAAGCATTTGGCTCTGTTCACCATGATATTTTCAGTTTAACTAGTTTTTTTTAAAGTATTCAAATAACAGCTATATTAGCTATAACTTCAACTAATGCTTCCTCCAGTTAGATCTCAGAATTTTGTTCTCCAGCTTCCACAAAGGCGTTTTTGGAAGCAGTAATTGACTTTGACAACAATATCTTGGCCCCATTAGAATCTATGGAAAGAAGCTCTCTGAATTGTCCAGAGTAGTTCACCCCCTTTTCAGATTGGGATTTCTCATTAGTCAAGGGGTAGTTTTCCAGTAAGTTTTGACCTATCCAAAATTGCAGTTTTATGTAGAAACAATTCGTACTAGAAACTTTTTATTTCTCCCTCAAATTTCAAAAGTTTAAGAATACATTTTGGAGGCAGCTTGGCAGATATTTCTTTGGAAATAAATTTCACTAATTAAATAATTATGATGAGTTTCACAGAGTCTTTTGGTGGTGGTATTCTGCTGAGAGTCAAGGTAAAATGAATATTTAGCCCCAACCAGTTGAATATGGGAATGAGACTGGGTAAATGGAGGAAAACTTCAAAGCAAAAGACAAACCAAGAAAATAGGATTTGGTTGGGGAATGGACCTAGGAGTCTGGAGTTAGGCTGATGATCTCTAGTCAAATTTCATGTTTCATACTTTTGGCTCAGCAGAAATAAAACAAAAGTCATTTGTGTGTTTTGAAAATGCTTTAAGATTACCAGGTGTAGATATACAGCTAGTGTAAGGAAGTGGGTGGTAAAAGAGGGAAGAGCAACTGTTTGTGTTCCAGCTTACTCAGTAATTTAAGAGCATGATTGTTAGCCACTTAGAACTTCAGTTTGTTCTTTTGAAAAATAGACTGGACTAGGTGGCCTCCAAAGTTTCTTTCAGTTCCAACCTCTTGAGTCAGCTAGAGAAGCTGAGAAAATAAAGTAAGTATACATTTGGAACTTGTGGTATTAAGCAAAGCTGAATTGTACTAAACTTGGCACAGTGACATGTGGCCTTGCAGAACTAAGGCCTGTGGGCCCAAAGGCCCAAGTTCTTTTGTGTAGTACTGACACTTAAGTTACATAGCCTGTCTGAGTTCCCAGATCCTTTTCTCTCAGCAGCCAGTCTCCTTTCCCAAGCAATTTGGCACATTCCTAAGAACAGCTTCTTTCCCTCAGGCATGGATTTAATGTTTTAACTCCTACTTCTATGGACCCTGTTTTCTTGCTAGGTAAAGCTTAGCTTTAAGTTTACTTGCAGAAGAGTCACTTTGCCGAAGCTTACTCTTCAGTGCTCATTGCTGTAGAACACATTTCAGTGGAGCAAAGCCTGTATTCTCAGTGTCAATTAGATATAACTTTTCATAGTCAAGCCAAGGAGTCTTAAGTTGATTGAGCTGAACTTTATGAAAAGAAGAACTGCTACAGATATACTGTATGCTGCAATTTTCCTCTTGCATATTGATTAACCTCAGGGCATCAAGGTAAATTTTTTAAATGGAGCATTAAAATGAGCATATAATACTCACATTTATTTTGGGAGAGTATTTCTATTAATGCAATATTTATTTTAATTTTATGAGTTTTATTATATCATACAATTTGTACTTAACAGGAAAATAAAATACTAAAATTTTAATATGCAGTGAGTGTTTAGAATAAATATTTTCAACATCAACTACTTGCTTACAAAATCTAAAAAATAACAAGATAAATAAATTTCTATGGGGACTACAGTGAAAATACAAATAAAACTTTAGCACAGAAATAACCTTTGCTTGAATTATCACCCCTAAGGCAGTCCTCACACATGAAAACAGCATTTTCCATACATAAGTATCACACTGACAACACATATGCTTTGCTTTTCTGTCTTTTTTGGCAGGTTGTGTTTGTCTCCTTTCTTGTCTTTTTTTTTTTTGCCAGGAGTCTCTTATTATATTACACAATGTACACTTAGCAGAAAACTAAAATATCAAATATGTACTGAGTGCCTAGAATAAACATCAACATTTTCTACATCATCTGTTTGTTTGATTACTAAATCTAAAAAGTAACAACAGGCCTTTTGGTGACACATGCCTTTAATACCAACACTTGGGAGGCTAAGGCAGGAGGATTCCATGAGTTCAAAGCCAGCCTGGGATACATAGTGAGTTCAAGGCCTTCTTGAGCTACCTGGCAAGACCTTGTTTCAAGTTTAAAAAAAAATTTTAAAAATTCCCATGTGAACTACAATGAAAACACAAAACTCCACCACAAAATAATCTGTACTTTAATTATCACACCTAAGGCAGTTTTCACAAATGAAAACAGCATGTTCCATATACAAGTATTGCTTATACTAATAGTACATATATTTTGTTTTCCTATCTTTTGTGGTAGGGCATGAAGTTTTCTACCTGAGTATAAATTAATGAACATTATGGTGGTGGTCTAACATTGATGAAGGCCAAAGCAAAGAATAAAAGCTTATCTCTTTTTAAATTTTATTTAAAGAGAAAAAAAACAAAAAGTGTAGAAATAATACAGAATTTCAAAAAAATAAACAGTAAGAAGGCACTAGTTGATAAATTACATATTGTCTTCTTAGAAATAGTTGTTCAAGTTACAAAATTAAAGCATACAATGTGGATATTCAAACAGTGAGACTGCAAACACATCTGTTCAATGTTCTAACAAAAACTTAGTAATATGGTTATCAATTCTACACACTTAAAAATACATGCAGTTAAATCCTTTAGAGCACTTTCTTTTCCTCTCTTTTTTATAATAGCAATTACACATTTTGAGTTTTATTACTCCTACAGTTCTTATTACTTTTTACACTAGAGACACAATGTGATATTTATAAATACGATTCTTATTTCTTTCACTACTGAGGATAGTCTCAAGTTGTCTCCATTTACCTATGAAGGTCTAAAGATCATCCTTTTTATAACTGAGTAATATTCCGTTATATAAAAAAAACACATCTTTTTCATTCACTCTGCGGTTGATGGGCATCTTGGTTGTTTCCAAGATTTAGCTATTACAAATTGTGTGGCTATGAACATGGATGCACATATATCACTGTGATATGACCTTTTCAGTTTTTCTGGGAAAATACCCAGGAGTGGAATAGCTGGATTGAATGGAACTTCCAATCTTAGTTTTCTGAGAATTCTCCATACTGATTTCCATAGTGGTTTCCAACAGTGGAGCAATGTTCCTCCCCCCTTCCCCCTGCAGCCTTGCCAACATTTGTTATCAGTTGATTTCTTGATGGCAGCTATTCTTTCTGGAGTGAGATGAAATCTCAGTGCCAACAGCTTATCTTTCTGATGACAACTTCCTTCTTCTTCTCCCCTGTCTTGATTATAACTTTCTTTTTCTTTTCCCACATGCAAGAAGAACACTCCAGTCAGTCTCTAGTACATCATCAACACCCATCCACCAATCTCTGCCTCTGGCCTGAGTCCATATATACCTCAGCTCTCTTTGTCTCCATCCAAAGGAATCGAGTGAGCTGAGCATTCCCATGGAGCTGTACATTCTTCTCTGCCACCTCAATAAAGGCCTCTTTTCTTTTTTGCCTCTTTATTGCCCCCCAAATTAACATTTTGTGCTGTGACTCGGATTAGGGCATGTGGTTACTGGGGATGACACTCCATTTCTGAGCCCCCCTGCCTATGAGTCCCCTTGCTTTCCTCTGCAACCTGCCTATTTGCCATTGATGGCCTTCATCCAACACTGATCCATCTCATTCTTCACAGGTGAGTCAACTCTAAGTTCTAGGGTTTCCTGTCTCAGTTTCTTAGTCTCTTAGTGTCAGAAATCCATGAGATCACATTGGGAAATCCTCTGTGTGTCCCTTGGACAGGGGTAATTGTCCTGAGGCAGGGCTATTACCCTTTCATCATTTGGGACCCCCTCTGCACAGTTGGTGATGGCTGAGAATGGGTGTTGGGGCTTTTTATCTGTCACAATCTCAAAATGTGTGATGACTTCTTTTGAAAAGTGTGACACACGCTATTTTAACCATAGCTCTTGGCTCACTTCTAATTTGGTCACTATGGGAAATACTCCCAACCTGAGAAAGATTCACCACTAGGGTGCCTGATTTGTAATCTTGGCTCCCTTTGTCTCAAAAAGACCATAAAATGCAAAAGATTGATTTTTTACTGCCAAGTGGCTTCAGCAGCTTACAAACTTAATGACAGCCAATGGCCTGCAGGGGAATATTTTGACCCCTCTATACTTCAAGAATTAGATGACTTCTGTCACCACAAAGGCAAATGGTCAGAAATCCCATATGTTCAGGTCTTTTTTCAGTCTTATGTAGCACTTTTCTCTTATTCAGTCATGTAAAGCAGCTCAGGTACTTCTGGCCTACACTATCCTAACAAATTCTTTCTCTTCTTCACCAACGGATCCCTTAGACATTGTGCCTCCTGTCTTTATTCACCTTCTCTCATATCCCCAAACCCAAATTCCTCCACCTTCCCAACCAGGGGCTCTTGAGTTTCTTGTCTCATTCTCTTCCTTTTCCTCACTCCTGATAGTCCCTAGCACTTCCTTTACTTCCTCCCCCCAATCTCCTTCTCAAACTTCTCAAACCGAGCCTCGTACTCCACCTGATGACACCTCTTTTTCTTCCTTCGCTGCTCCCCCATTGCCATTCCCCCATCACCCTGCTCACCAAACTCCATCTCTTGTTTCTTAGCCACCTAGTCAACCATATGATGCTTGGCTGCCATTTGTGACCCCCATGCCATGTGGTCCTCAGCAGCCATCTTGCTGTGAGTCAGATGGAGGACTGTTGCCATCTTACAGTCTTCCATCATGTGCCAGTCTGCTGCCATTTTGTGACACATCACATGGTAAACTGCCACTGTCTTGCAGTCTCTCATCATGTGATCAACAGCAGCCATCTTGTTGTGCATTACCTGATGACCAGCACCACCTTGTGTTTCCCTGTCACATGGTGATGAGTGGTTATCTTATGGTCGATCACCCTGTAACTGCCCACAGATGTCTGCAGGTCAATTGGCTTCTCAGTGACCATTTACACCTCCCACTCCATAGTCTTCTCAGCCTCAATCCCTATTTCCCCTTTAGAAATAGGCGAGTCCTGAATATCCATGTTCCTTTTTCCCTCTGTGACCTATCTCAAATTAATCATAAATTAGGTTCCTTTTCCACTGACCCACAAACTTACATTAGAGGGTTTGAATTTTACATTTCAAAGATGTTTATGTGATTCTAAACACCACCTTTAGCTCACAAGAGAAGGCTCAATTATGGCAAGCAGCTTGAGAAGAAGCTGATCACAGACATAATGCCAATATTACTGAAAATGACCCTGGGTCTGCTACTGTACCTGAACAGGACCCTGACTGAAATTATCAAACTGGAGAGGGCTCTCATAAAGTATATAAGATGATTAAATGTATAATTGTGTGCCTTAACAAAATAGCTCACAAACATACTCATTACAATAAGCTTTTAGAACAGGTCCAAGAGGCTAACGAAAACCCTGCAATGTTGCTCATACATCTTAGGGACACTTCAAGTTTACTAATGAAAATCAATTGTTATAATTCTTATTTTATTTTCTAGTCTTCTACTGATATTTGAGTGAAACTGCAAAAAGCTGAATTTGGCCCTCAAACCTCACAGGAAGACCATCTTAATGTGGATTTTTGTGTTTTCAACAATAGAGATAAAACACAAAAAGATGAAAAAGAGGCACAAAAAAAGAAACTTGCTAAATGTCAAACTGACATCTTAGCAGTGGCTCTTGTGGCTCCTACCAAAAGAAGGCAGAGCTGCCTAAGCCCCACCCAGAGCATACTTCAAGTGTGGCAGAGGACACTGGGCAAAAGAATGCCATAATTCACAACCTCCACTGAGGCCTTTCTCCCTCTGCAACCTCAAGGGCCATTGGAAGAGCAACTGTCCTAGCCTCCAGAGAGTGGGTAAGCCATCTTCCAATTCCTTGCCCTCACAGGAGATGTCATCACCACAAGATTCATTGCTGGTTGATCTAGACTTGCAACTGAAGATTGATAGGGCTCAGGGTTCATGGCCCCCATTAAGGTATCCCACAACCAAACAACATGTTTTATCTTTTTTGGGTTTAGCTAACTTCTTTCCTTTCTGGAAAGAACTTTGCAGCTCTAACTTAACCCCTCTACAAAGCTTCTTTTTTAAAATATTTTTTTAAATTTTATTTTAAAGAGAATAAAACAAAAGAGGGCAGTACAGAGCAGATCAGAACAGGACAACACAGGCAACACAGTACTTTACATTAAGACAACGGTAGCTATCACAATATCTCTTACTCTGCTATAGTTGCTCTACAAAGCTTCTAAGGGCTTCTTATAAGATCCCCTAAACCCCACCACACCTATGCAATCTTCCTTTCATATGTTAAAAAGGTTCCCCTAAGGGCCCCAGCCCTTACTCTCCCTGATCCCACAAAACTCTTTATACTATACACTACCTCTCAAGGTCACAATGCTGTAGATGTACTGGGACACAAAAAGGGACCTTCATTTCAAGTGGTAGCCTACTTCTCAAAACAGGCAACACAGTGCAAGGATGGTTACCCTGTCTCTGAGCCCTTGCAGCCACAGTGTACTGACACAAGAAGGTAAAATGTTTACATTGGGACAATCTATTATACTACACTCACCTCAATATCTAAATGAGCTTATCTCACATAAGACATTCCCTGCCCTGATGACCCCTTCTCACCTTCACCAGGTACATCTAGTCCTCTCTCAGGATCTTTCTATCTCTATTGCAATTAGTAGTCATCTCAACCCAGTGACTTTGCTCCCTGCATCAGAACACCCTCACAATGACTACATTGAAGTCCTACAGATGACTCCCACTCCTTTTCCTCACATTAGTAGCACTGCTATTTCTCTAGCCTTTGACACATGTTTCATAGATGGTAGTTTGACAAACACAGACAATTAAAATAGCGCAGGATATCCAATATTTAACCAGTCAAGTCATAGAGACTAATCCACCACCACCTGGGACATCTTCACAAAGGGCAGAACTTATTACTCTCACATTGGCTCTTATACTAACAAAAGACAAGGTCATAAATATAGACACTGATTCGAAGTACACATTCAGCATTTTGCATTCCCATGCTGCCATCTGGCAAGAAAGGGGCATTATGAACACTCAGGGAAACACCATCATTACTGAACCTCTCACACCTAAACTTCTAAAACACTACAACTGCCAAAACAAGCAGCAGTTATTCATTGCATTGGAAACCAGAATTCTACAGATCTCATTGCTCAGAGCAATGCCTTTGCAAATACACAAGGCAAGCTAGCTGCATAAAGGCCATATTCTTGTCATCTTGTCCTGATAACCCCAAAACCCTACCTCCACCTAATTACTCACCAAAACAACTACAGTTGATTCGAAAACCAGGTTATACACAAAACACTCAGGGATGGATCTTCCAAGAATCAAAACTTGTTCTTCAAGATCAGCAGGCCTTGGACATCTTCACTGACTTACAGAACTATTTTCATATGGGACCACAGGCTCTATACAGACTCTTAGCCCCAGAGGTCACACATCCTTTTCTGAGGACTATCATCCTCCAGAATACCCACACCTGTCAGCTTTGTGCTAAACCCTTTCCTCAGGGACATGTACCACCCCCCTTCTCTCTTACTCACCAATTTTGTGGACATAACCCAGTCAGGACTGGCAGATAGATTTCACATACATACCTCACCACAAAACTTTTAAATATCTTCTTGCCTTTGTACTGATATAGGGGAATGAAACTCCAAATCTACTATGTCCAGTACGAGCTCATGTTCTCTAAAATCGAAGAATGAATTTTAGGAACAATGAAGGTGAAGAGTAGAATATATTTATTGAGAGAAACAAAGTTTCTGTCTGAGAGAAAGACAGAAGGAGACATGAATGGGTTGCCCAGGACTCTGTCTTTTCCAGGGACTTTTACAGAGTAAAACCATGGGTTCAAGGTGAGGGAAGACTGGGAACTCACAAGGCAGATGGGCACAAGGTGGGACATAACTACAGTTAGCCCATAAGATTAATAGTTCAAGTAAAATTGATTACATTAGGGACAAATGGGAAAGCAAGTCACATAGGAAGCGAGCATTTTTGGAGCTGTGACCTTTCCCCCAGAGGGATGGGATAGTGACTCCAGGGTGAGAGGGAACTAATTAGAATATCAGCCCCCAGGATGTAGATGCATTTATTTGATCCTTTGTCTTGAGGCCTGGCCCACAGCAGGAGGTGTCTGTCTTCTCAACAGTTGTAACATGTCTGCACTGGCTCCATTGAGAACCTAGCCCTATCTCACTGCCTATAATATTTTTAACTAACTCAGCTGCCTGCAGCAGTACCTTTTCAAGATGGATAGAAGCTTTTCCCACAGCCAGGGAAACTGCTGTCATAATTATTAAAGTCCCATTACAAGAAATCATTCCTAGGTTTGGCCTACCTCAGAGTATCTAATCAGATAATGGTCCAGCCTTTATTTCTTAAATCACTCAACAGGTAACCCCAGGCTTACACATCACTTGGTACTGACACATTCCATACCATCCACAATCCTAAGGAATAATAGAAAAAGCAAATGGCCTCATAACAACACATGTCACAAAATTCATTTTAAAGCTACACCAACCTTGGCCTCAACTTCTTCCCTTAGCTTTAGCCAAGCTCAGAGCACTTCCTCACACTCCTATCTTTCTAAGTCCTTTTGAATTCATGTATGGCTGACTATTCCTACTCCACAATCTCCCTACCTCCCAAAACCTTACTCCTCTTGCTGACTATATTCCAATTCTCTCCTTCCTTCGACATTTGCTATAACAACATGTCAATCTCTGTCTCCCCCAACCCTCCAGTGGGATCAAACCAGATCCTCCCATATCCCGGAGAGATCTAATGTATCTCAAATATTCTAAGTCCACAGGACTGCAACCAAAGTAGAATGGACCCTACTTGGTCTTCCTCACAACTTGAACAGTGGTCAAGGTCACTGGACTGCAATTCTGGTTACATATTACTCAGGCTAAGTGGTGCCCTCCTAATCCTAACTCCCTTGGCTCTAAACATCATGAGTGGCCGTCATATCTCATATCTCCCACCTATCTCTGCCTCACTAAGGGTCCACAGACACAACTTTTAGGCTAATTCATGTTGTGTTATTCTATCTGATTTCTGATTCCTTATATCCTATTAGTTATTCTTTTTGATATAGGGGTCTGTGAAGTTTTTCCTAAGGACTTCCACATTATATGTAAAATAACTTTCATACTGTTCTACATAACAGTTATCTTAATTCTACCCACCCTCAACTTTCTAGTCAAACATGATATCCCTCTGGATTGGGGCACTCATCTCATTTACAGTAATACAGTCACTGCCCCTTCTACTCCCAGTCTATAATTTCACAAACATGATTTAATTGTCAGGCCTCATGTTCCTCACGTTCTCCAGCCTACTCTCCAAAATAAGGAGAAGTCATACCTACATCTTTACTCTTACTCTTTCAGATGAGTGAATAATTGCTTCCCATAACTTCACACACCCCAATTCCATGCTCATCTTAAACCCTATACCCTAACCTGGGATAAAAACCTAAAAAAACCTAGCAATTTGGTCTTTGTATTGGATATGCAACAATACATTGCTCAGTGGTTGGCTTAGTCATTACTCCTCAACCCCCTACAATGTGCCAACAACAATGTACTGATCCCTACTGGTTCTATGTCTACAAGTGGGAGTGTGAAACCATCAGCATAGGCATATCAGGAAAAAATTGGAAAAAAATCTGATCCTTTCCTCTCAGCCTAGCATGAACATTACAACATACAACTGAGATTCATGGTAGGTAATACATCATATTCCCAATTTCTTATGGGCAAAACTTTGGTTCTTTACTTCTATTTTCCAAGCAGACAATCTCTACCTCATAGCAACTTTCTCACTCTACAGGCTAAACTCATAAGCCCACCCCCTATCATCTACATTCCTAGATCACTTACCTCCCTGCCACCAGCCTTCCTATATCAAACCCAACTCATTCCCCAACTTCTTTCACAAACAGATAATACCCTTTCATGTGCCACAAACCTTAAAGAATGCTGGCTCTGTGTCCCATACCAACAAAATACTTATATGGCTGTCCCTACATACTGTAACACCTCCTACATATCTCACCCACATAATCCAGCCATAGTGGGTCCTCTCTCTATCTACAGCTCTCATGACTGGCCAACTAATCTTACCTGCCTGGTATCTTTGTCTCAAAATTCTTTTCTCCAAGTGAGGAACCTTCCCTACTGCACTCACAATATCACCTCCAACCGGAACTTAGCTGTCTGCCCACCCCAGGCCTGGTTTATAGGTTTCCAAACAGAGATCTATACTTGCCTTCTCCCCCAATGGACAGGGTCTCATAACCTAATCCTTTTAGTTCTGGTCCTAACAGTAAACTCTCAGGATGACATAGAAACTACTTTCCTATTCCAACTTCATGATACATACATCACCTAGGAAACAAGGGCCATTCATGTCCCAGTTCTTGTTGGCATGGGTATTATCTCTTTACTTGGAGCTGGCCTTGGGGCAGGGGGAATAGGCATAGCAGCTATCGTTATCACCCACTCTCCCTGGAGCTTCATCAACAGATACAAGACATAACCATTTCAATCCACTCACTCCAAAACCAAATAAATAGCCTTGCTGCAGTCACTCTCCAGAACCAAAAGGCTCTAGATGTCCTTACTGCAAAAGAGGGAGGTATCTGTGCTATGCTGGTAGAACAATGTTGTTTCTTCATAAATGAGTCAAGAATCATCATGGATAAGATAAAAAGCCTCCACAGCTACCTAGAAAAAAGTGACAACAGCTAGGCTATGGATATACTTCCTCGCCATGGTCCTGGTGGAGAGACACATTCAGATTATGGGCACCTTTCTACCTGTCCTGGGTCCCTTAATTATGATAATGAGCTTCCTCTTCATAGCACCTTGTCTTTTTTTTACCTTTATCTAGATTTCTTCATTCTAGGATGCAAGCATTCACCAACAATGAACTCCTTGTCCTGGCTGAAACACCAGGTACCAGCTTCTACATGAGCATCAACCATCATCCTGTCAACGCTCCCATCCCTTAGTACCACACACCCATTCAACAGGAATCAGTCTGAGCGAGTCATTGCCCTTTCTTAACAACAAAAAGACAGGACTGAAAGGTTTCTGCCTGAATATAATTTAGTGAACATTATGGTGGTGGTCTAACATGCTGAAGGCCAAAACAAAGAACAGCCTATCTTTCTGTTGACCACTTCCTTCTTCTCCCCTCAGCCTTCAGATTACAACTTCCTCTTTCCTTTTCCTGTGTGCACAAAGAACACTCCAATCAGTCTCTAACACAATCATCAACACCTGCCCCCAAACTCTGCCTCTGACCAGAGTCCATATATACGTCAGCTTTCTTTGTCTCCATCCAAAGGAATCCAGTGAGCTGAGAATTCCCAATGAGCTGTACATTCCTTTCTGCCCCATCAATAAAGGCCTCTTTTCTTTTCTTGCTTCTTGCTTGCACCAAAAAACCTAACAGGGCATACTTGATGTCTTGATGGGCTTCCTGTTTTCTTTTTCTTTTCCAGACAAGGTTTCACTATGCAGTTAAGGCTGGCCTGGAACTCACTTTGTAGCCCAGGCTGGTCTTGAACTCACAGCAATCGTCCTGCCTCAGCTTCCTGAGTGCTGGGATTATAGGCATATAACACCATATGTGGATACTTCCTGTTTTTTTAGGAGTTTCTTGTGAGGTTTCACCTGTCTGTTCACCAGGTTGCTCCAGAATTGTTTTGCAGAGTTCTTTGTGCAGATACATGTAATTCTTCCTCTGTTGTAATTGATAATTTATCAATTTTGATACTAAACTTCTAAGAAAATTTCTCCATGCTATTTTGTACTTATTTTCTTTTCAAATTATGAAACTATGCCTGACATGTTTAGAATTATGTGAAACACAATCATTTGCCAATACTTTGTGGTTCAAGTGACATCATAGATGCTGCATAAATCATTAAGAACATGTACTCCACCTTTCATTTTGGTGTAAAAAGTGACCATTTCTGGTTTCATTTGTGTTGAGGATTCACTATTAATCTTTCTCATATTTATTTATTTTTTATTTTCTTGAGACAGGGTTTCACTATGTAGTGCAGGCTAGCCTTGAATTCACAGGATCCTCCTGCCTCATCCTGAGATTACAGGCATGCATCACCATGCCTGACTTCACTATCAATTTTATCATTATGGTGCAATGTTTACAGTATCAATATTACTTTGTTTTTCTTCACCACATGCAAAGCCAATGTTAGGTCTTTCGAAGATCCAAAGACTGTACCATGTATTTCTCTGGTGTAAACTTGCAACATTTTCTTCAGAATCTCTACTTTGTTCTTACAAATAGTTCCTGTTCTAGCCAACTGGTGTTCTTTTCTTATTGTTTCCTTATTTTTGAGCTCTAATTTGGCTTGTCTTCAGTGTCATAGGCTGTAAAATCAGATCTGCATGAGAAAAAGATACTATTGATCTAGAAGAAATATAACTCCCAACCTGCTAGATGTTAAATGTGCTGAATTTATGCCTACCATAATTAAATAATAAATTCTAAATAACAGTAGAGGTTAAAAATGGAAAAGACTTATTGAGAAATATCTCCTGAGAGATGGGAGGGGTGCTAAAAGTGTGTTGCTTCTATGGCCTTTTGTCAGGTGTAATTTATTCAGCAAAATCACAATGTGGATACTGTTAGGGTAAACTGAGGTGTACCTGGGGCTAATAAGTCAGATGAAGTTGAAACAATAAGCAAAGTTTACTTCAACCTGTGTGCAGGCAGGCCAAGGTCAATAAGACTACTGGATTGAGGGATAGGCAGGGGAAGGTTTTATAGAGGTGTTTAAATAGGGGAGGGTGTGGCAGGGAAGATTGGGAAATTTTTAATCTGGATCTGGGGAGCTAGGAGTCTTGGTTGTATCCATATCTTGCAGGTGGGGCTACACAGGGTAGTTGTTTGTTCATTTCCTTTGGCAAGCTCTAGCTCCATGTCTCTGTCTTGGTGGCTGAGGTCAGCAGCTCTGCTCAGGAAGTTTTTTTCTTCTCTGTCCAGGTGGGAGTCTGACAGGTACAACGTGGGGCAGTTACAATGAATTTATAGGATTAGAAGTACAGCTGCTTAGCTAATATTGATGTAATATGGAATGAGTCATATAGCTAGGGCAGATGGAAAGAACAAAGACATTTGGGGAAAGGAATGGGTCTAGATGCCCACCAAAATTGAACAATAAATTCTGGTCATCGACCTGGGTGACAGGGTCCAGATGTTCTTGTCACCTATATGGGTGACTGATGTATATCTAGACTTTATTGGACCAGGTGATACCAATCACATTACAATTGCAAGTTATTGTTTATCCCTCAATGATGTATGTAGACCTGGTCATTCCATCTTTATCTTGAGGCCTGGCTGGAAGCACTTCCAGCCACAGTTGTGATGCATTCTCATCTTCTGCATTGGCTCCCTTGATGCCCCAGCCCTGTCTGATTGTCTACTAAATTCTATCTTAGCTGCCTATAATATTATCACCTAAAAGATTTCAGCTTAAACATTAGAGAAAACTCCTTATGCCTTGAGTTCTTCACCACAATATAATAGAAAACATAGAGACTTTACAATCAGGACAGATGTATGTAAATACATCTGTATTTAGTACAGATGGTAGTACATCAGCACTACCATTTACTAGCTGGGGATATCAGACACATTAACTCACTTTTCTTTATGCTTGCCTTTAAAAAATACAGAAAAATAAAAAATTTGCCTTTAAGGTTGTTTCTGAAAATCAAACAAGATCAACATGTAATTTCACCAAACATAGTGCCTGGAACATAGAAGATGCCCAACATAAGGTAGATTACCTTAATATCTTACATTTGTGTGACACTTTATATTGTGCAAGTTTTCCCATACTTTCTCTTATTCTAATTCTCAATCTATCCATCCATCTTGAGAGAAATTGATGACCTAAAATTCAAGTTCAACATCAAAACTTAACTTCAAATACCAACTGTTGAAGCAAAGAGCCCATCTT
>PVJX010040937.1:0-14922 GCA_004027295.1 Dolichotis patagonum | reverse complement strand
CCTCTTGCCTTGCCTTTGCTGCTTAGAATTGCCTTTGCTATTCTAGGTCTGTTCTGGTTCCAGATGAATTTTAGGAGTGATTTCTCTAGATCTATGAGGTATGTTAGTGGTATTTTGATTGGGATTGCATTGAATCTGTATAAGAATTTTAGAAGAATGGCCATTTTCACAATATATATTCTTCCTATCCAGAACAAGGGATGTCTTTCCATTTTCTGAGGTCCTCTTCGATTTCCTTTTTCAGGGTATTATAATTTTCCCGGTATAGTCCTTTTATTTCTTTCGTGAAATTAATTCCTAAGTATTGCATTTTTTTTGGATGCTAGTGTGAAGGGTGTGGCTTCTCTTATTTCTCTCTCAATGCTTTTGTTGTTAGTGTTTAGGAACACTATTGATTTTTGAGTATTGACTTTGTATCCAGTTACATTGCTGCATTTATTTATTTCATCTAGGAGTTTTTGAATGGAGTTTTGGGGGTCTTCTATGTAAAGTATCATGTCATCTGCAAATAGTGATAATTTAACTTCTTCTTTTCCTATCTTTACTCCTTTTGTTTCTCTCTCTTGTCTAATTGCTCTGGCTAGTATGTCCAGTACTGTGTTGAATAGTAGCAGTGATAAGGGACATCCTTGTCTTGTACCTGATTTTAAGGTAAAGGCTTAATTTTTTGGCCATTTAATATGATGCTGGCTATTGGTTTGTCATAGATGGCCTTTATCATATTGAGGTGAAGACCATCTATTCCGATTCTCTATAAGGTTCTTATCATGAATGAGTGTTGGACCTTATCAAAAGCTTTTTCTGCATCTATAGAGATGATCATGTGGTTCTTACTTTTGGCTCTATTGATATGCTGGATTACATTTATTGATTTATGTATGTTAAACCATACCTCCATTCCTAGGGTGAATCCCACTTGGTCATGGTGTATAATCTTCTTGATGATTTGCTGCATTCTGTTTGCCAATACTTTATTGAGAATTTTTGCATCTATGTTCATTAGGGAGATTGGCCCACAGTTCTCTTTTTTAGTTGGGTCTTTCTCAGGTTTTGGTACTAGAGTAATATTTGCTTCCAGGAATGACTTAGGAAGAATTGCTTCCCTTTTGATTTTATTGAAGAGTTTGAGGAGTGTCGGAATTAAGCCTTCTTCATATTTCTTGTAGAATTCCGTATTTCTTGTAGAATTCTTGTAGAATTCCATGAATCCATCTGGGCCCGGGTTCTTCTTTGTTGGCAAGAACTTAATTACATTTTCAATTTCATTAGTAGAAATTGGTTTATTCAGCAGTTTTACATCTTCCTTACGCAGCTTCGGTAGTTCTTATGTTTCTAGGAATCTGTCCATTTCTTCTGTGTCATCGAACCTATGAGAGTAGAGGTTTTCGAAATAGGTGTTGATGATCTTCTGTATTTCCACCGAGTCTGTAGTAATTTCACCTTTTTCATTCCTTATTGCATGAATTTGAGTTTTTTCTTTCCTTTTTTGAATGAGGTTGGCTAGGATCTTATCAATTTTATTTATTCTTTCAAAGAACTAACTCTTTGATTCATTGATTCTTTGAATTGTTTTCTTAGACTCTATTGCTTTAATTTCTGCTCTGATCTTTATAATTTCCTCCCTTCTTTTGACTTTGGGCATGTGTTTCTCTTCTTTTTCTAGATGTTTGAGTTGTAGCATCAGGTTGTTTATTTGTGTTCGTTCTGTCTTCCTGATGTGGGAACTCAGTGCAATAAATTTTCCTCTGAGGACTGTTTCATTGCATCCCAGAAATTCCAGTAAGTTGTATTTGTATTTTCGTTTGCTTGTAGATATTGTTTCATTTCTTCTTTAATTTCCTCTGAGACCCACTGATTGCTCAAGAGTGTAATAATCAGTTTCCATGTTTTTGTGAGGTTTTTGCAGTTGCTTTTATCGTTAATTTCTAGTTTCATGGCACTATGATCCGATAAAATGCATGGGATAATTTCAGTTCTTTTACATTTACTTAAATATGTTCTGTGGGCTAGTATATGGTCTATTTTAGAGAATGTCCCATGTACTGCTGAGAAGAATATATATTCTGATGTTGTTGGGTGGAACACTATGTATACATCTATCAAGTCCATTTGTTCACAGGTGAGATTGAGTTCTGTCATTTCTTTGCTGATTTTCTGTCTAGTTGATCTGTCTCTTTGTGTCAATGGCATGTTAAGGTCTCCTGTTATAATTGTGTTATTGTTTATTTGATTTTTCATTTCTGTTAATACTTGCTTTGTATAGCTGGGTGATCTGGAATTTGGTGCATATGTATGTAAGATTGTTATCTCTTCCTCTTGAAGTTTTCCCCTATCTAGTATGTAGTGACCTTCTTTATCTCTTTGGATCATTCTTGGTTTAAAGTTCACATTGTCTGCAAACAGAATAGCTACCACTGCTGGGTTATTTCATTTATTTATTTATTTTTGGTTTCCTGTTGCATGAAGTATTGTTTTCCATCCTTTGACTTTCAGTCTATGAGTTTCTTTTTGGGTTAGATGGGTTTCTTGTAGACAGCATATGGTTGGATGTGGTTTCTTGATCCATTCTGCCAGTCTGTTTCTTTTGATGGGTGAATTGAGACCATTTACATTAATGGTTATACTTATTATAAATTGGTTTACTGCTGACATGTTATCTTTCTGCTGTTGTATCTTTATCTTTCCATTCTGTTTTTTCTGCCTTGCTTAGTGGCTTTTTTCCTATGTGTATCTAGAATGTCTTTCAGTATTCTTTGTAGGGTTGGTTTGGTGATCATGAAGTTCTTCAGCTGTTCTTTGTCGTGGAAGTATCTTATTTCTCCATCCATTTTGAAGGACAGTTTTGCAGGGTACATCATTCTGGGTTGGAAGTCATTTTCCTTTAGGATCTGAAGTTCTTCACCCCATGCTCTTCTTGACTTCATTTTTTGTGTTGAGACATCTGCTGTGATTCTGATAGGCTTTCCTTTATAGGTGATCTGTCTTTTCTCTCTAACAGCTTTTAGTATTCTGTTCTTATGTTGGATTTCTGAGATGGTGATTATTATATGTCTGGGTGTAGTTTTATTTTGATTATGGCTATTTGGGGTTCTATATGCTTTACTAATCCATATGTTAGTTTCCATTCTCACATTTGGGAAATTTTCAGTTATTACTTCTTTAAATATCCTCTTGATATCATTTGGGCTGTCCCCTTCTTTTTCATTTATCCCTATTAATCTTATGTTGTTTTTCTTTGCATCATCTTTTAGCTTTTGAATTGTTATTTCCTGATTGCCTGTTATTTTTAAAAGATCTTTCCTTTCCTGTTCACTAGTTACAATCTTATCTTCAAGGTCTGAAATTCTATCTTCACTTTCGTTGAGGCGGTTTGGCAACTTTCAATAGCATTTTTTATTTCATGTATATCTCTTTGAATCTGCTTCATGCATTGTTTGTTTCTTATAGTGTTCATTCAGGGATTCTATCTGTTTGCTTTGTTCCTCTAATTTTTTAGCTGTGTCTTCACTAGATGTGTTCACTATTTCTTTCACTACTTTTATCATTTCTTCTTTTACCTGGGCAATTATTTCTGATTTGAGTTTCTCTATAGCTTCCTCAAGTTGCTTCTTTATTTCAGTTGATATCATTTCAGTCATTTCAGTATGGCTTCTATTTGTATGGCTTCTATTTTCTTCTATGTACATGGCTCCTAGGCTTTCTTGGCATGGGCTGGAGATTTGAGATTGCCTTTTGGTCTTTTGTTTTGTCATTTTCCTATATTTCCTTGCTTTGAGTGGTGTTCCAAAGCTTCCCCTGAGTGTGTTGGGAATTACCTCCTGCACCCTCAGTTCCTGGGACTGAATGAATGTCACTGAGCTTGACCCAGTCAGGCCTGCAGGACCTCCCAAGCCCAGTCCAGTGTTTCAGGGAGTTGGGTGGGTACTCAACTGCTGATAACACTGGTCTCAAACTCTCCCTGGGCCAGCACTAGTGGACTGAAAGTCCCCCTGCATGGTCCTGGCCTCCCGGACTGAAAAAAGACTGCTGGGTGTGGTGCACTGAGGCCTGCGAAACCTCCGGGGCCTGGTCCAGTGTCCTAGGGAGCTGGATGAGAACTCACCTGCTAGGAGCACTGGTCTCAAACTCTCCCCGGGCCAATACCAGAGGGCTGAGAGTCCCCCTGTGGGGTCTTGGCCTCCCAGACTGAAAGAAGGCTGCTGGGTGTGGTGCACTGAGGCGCACAACCACTAGAGCCCAGTCCAGTGTCCTAGGGAGCTGGATAGGAACTCAACTGCTGGGAGAGCAGGTTTCAAACTCTCCCCAGGTCAGCGCTGGAGCACTGGGACTCACCTCGCATGGACCTGACTCCCCCACAGGTTCTTGGTTCCCTGAATTGAAAGCATGCTTGATATTTTTCTCTCACTCTTTTAAGTGATAGATCTTTCTGTCTTATTATGCACAAATTAGTACAAATTATATGTTCATTATTTATAGGGAGATAAATATTTGTACATTTATAATACATACCAATATTAAAAACATTTGGAAACCACTGATCCAGAGCATTAATCATCAGTCTTTCAATTTAGAAATTTCTCAGGCACAATGTCCTAGAAGACATTGAACTTTCTCTGAATTAACTATATACTACATTCATTTAATGTTCCAGTCCATCTTTTGTCATATGCTTGTGATATGGTTGGTCATAGACCATAGACCAAAGCATATCACATCAAATTTTACATGTTTTGTTGCATATGTAATTACTTCAGCAGTACACAATTAGTATCACAACCTACAGTAACAATTAAATTCATAATGAATTCTTTTATTAACACTGACTGTATAAGTCTAATATTAAAATGTGCAACTCAAAATTTTTCATTGCCTATAACAAATCACTACTCTAACTTACAAGGTAATAATGCCCTCAGTATACCAAAAAGTTATTAATAGTAAGTTAATTATTAAAATAGAATTAACAGAGCTTAGGTATACACAAACTAATTATTATTAGGCATATACAAACAGATGGCCTAATCCTATCAGATTTCAATTATTCTCAACTGGACAAATCTAGCCAGTACTAGTAGCATTGGTGTCTTAGCTACTTTTCTCATTGCTGACAAAACACTCAATACTCAAAGTTTAAGGAGGGAAGGTCTGTTTATCTCACAGTGTTCAGATGTTTCAGTTGATAGCTGACTGGCTCCAAGGCAGGATGGCATGGCAGATGGGCATCAGAGAGGAGAAACAGTTCATGTCATAACAGGACAAGCAGAAAGCAGCACACAACAAGAACAAGTTCTTTCTGTACCTTTATATGGTATCCAGTCTACCTGCCCTTAGGGCTAGTAGCACTCACCTGGAGGGGCACCCTAAATCATACCCAGAATTATGCCAAATCAATCAGTGAGCTATTTTAGTAATCACTCACTTTTAATCCCAACATCATAAACTGTACATCCAACCACATCTGAAAAAGCTCCACCAATGACTGCAGAGGTTTTGGGAGGACATCTAGACACAAGGCATAACAGTTGGTAATTTTGAACCAAGAACACATTTCTCTAAATTTAAGTTCTAATTTCTCTACCTTCTAATTTCAATGGTATATTTCCAATTACATTGACATCTGAAATAATTTTTATTAAATTGGAATATTCACTGGTTTTTTCCCCATTGGAAGAGCATAAATATGGTAGTTCAAATCACGCAATTACTACTTATTAAATGATAAATATTTTGTTTCTTAAAAAGAGGTTATATGATGACAAAGGTACTCTTTCAAGAACATTCCAGTGAATGAAAAACAAAAAAATCACATATTCAAATCCACCTCTCTGAAGGTGTTGTATAATATATTTGGTCAAAAGTTGTCATGCAGAGTCTGAAAGCATGACTCACTTGTACACCATGTGCTTCTTGCTTAGTGTATGCCAAGTCCCATGTTGAATTCCTAGCACAAAAATTGTTATGCAAAAGTATGAATTCTTTCCTGCTCCTGCCAGAGCCTGAGAAATAGTAAAATATAGTGATGAAGAGCATGAGTTTTACAGATAGTTGCATCTCTGCCTCTACAAATTTCTAGATATATGCACATGATCAAAATCGCTTAACTTTTCTGAATCTCTTTTTCTTCATCTCCAGACTACTATCCTCAATAATATTTTATAAACATTGAAATAACACATATAAAATCTTCATCACATTTATTATTATTATTATTATTATTATTATTATTATTATTTTCTTTCTCCAGGGTAATCTGGAGGCTGCAACCCTTCAGCTTTTATGCCAAGTATAAGGAAAAGGGAAGAATATCTAACAAGTGTGTTATCACCATGAACAGTAATCAACTTGATACTTTCTAAATGAAGAGGAAGCCACAGCACTGATCTGAAAATGGTAGAGGAGCTCTAAGTGTTGATTCTGGTAACACAGTGTAAGGGTTCACACATATAACATACAGAGTTCACACATCAAAGCAGATTGATTTAAAATCATAAAACCCTTCTTAAGATTTTGATTATATGATCATCCAATGAACTAGTTCTAGATGCATCTTTTACAATAAGACAAAAATAGATTAAAGACATTTTTATGGATTTTCAGATCTTTGGGGGAGTCATAGATCTAGATAACAGAAGTCTACTTCTCCATTTATTAGTCAGGATTGTCATGGTTACCTAATGTTTCACATCAATCACTAGCACACCTTGTTCTCCTATAAAGTAGTATTTGCATTTCAAAGAAACCCACATGTTTAAAATTTTCCTCCTGAAAACAAGGGAGGAAATGGAAGTAAGTTCTAAAAATGTTGAAATTTGCAATAGTGAAGTTACATACTCTGCAGGAATTTTTCAATAATAAAGGTTTAATTAGAGCTATAAGTGCACAGCTATAAAAGAGACTTCAGTTAACAAATTCAGTTTGATTACATAGAACAATTTCTCAGGAGTAAGTTTTTCTTTTCCTTTTCACAACCAGTTCTACCATTAGCACAAAGCTTATTACGTATTCTTATTGATTTTTATCACTTTGATAGCCCATTGCTAAATAAAGTTTAAAGGCATTACAAATATGTTGTATTTACTTAAGGGTTTATTTTATAGTCTCTCCCAAATGTGATAGCATTATTGCTAACCACTCTGCATAAAACAAGTTATGTTTCCTAATGGATCAGCCATGCTATATCTAATTTTAATTATAAAAACATATTCATGTAAGAATTCTTTTTTTCCATGAAAGAATTCTAATACTGAATAATAATAGGCCGTAAGATGAGATTTGGGAATACTTGTTAAGTAGATATATTTTATACATTCTCAGCTTGTATCTTATAATTTGCTATAACTATTTAATTGTCTAAATATTAGAAAGCATAACTTTGATTATTAATGAAACTGGGGACAAGAGAGAGAACTAATCTGAGTTATAGCACAATTTCTCAATGTGTAATTATTTTAACTGGATATGCTTTTTAAATGAGAACACTTCTCTAATGACCTAAAACTCTCGGTAGGGTTTTCGTAAAAAAAAATTTTATCATCTTTTGATCTTATCTGTAAAGTGGAAGAAGATAACTTGTACTTAAACAGGAATTTCTCCTCAATAAAAAATAAGTTCTCCTGTTCTGAAAAAGACCAATGAAAGATGAAAAAACAAGAGTTGCTAAACAGAGAGATACTTGAGCCTTACTTCAACAGTGTCTTAAATATGTAGCAAGTGCCAGATATGACAGTCATGATATACACCAGGGAGACTGGATCCTAAGCCCAGGAGCTGCAACTTTAACAAGATTTTTATTTCCCTACAAAGCAGAAACACCAGCACCATTAAGTTTGAAATAAGTTTGCGCTCTGGGACAATATGTGTCTCAGCAATAGCCTAAGTAGAGACACCTGCCTTCTTTATATCCTGGTTCCTCAATTTTGACAATATCCAATAAGCGTGGGGACCCCAGAAAAAAAAAACAACGAAGTTTATTTATCTTCCAAATTAGCAATACTGGTGCTGAAAGATTAAGTTCTTCCAAGTCATCATCTATGCCCAAGAGACCAGGATTACCATATGAACATCAAATTAATGGGTAGCCTAAGTGACAGATTAGCAGAGACCCTTTGCTTTGACAACTTGCCATCTCTGCTTGGCTTACCTTGGATTATATAGGTGAAAATACTTGCCTTTCCTTTAGCAACTTCTCCACTAGTTTCAACAAATTCAGAGATTTCTTCTGTGCTGAATTTCAGTATCTATCAAAATCTGTTCTAAATGGGTTCTGTGCTGAATTTCAATATCTACCAAAATCTGTTCTAAATGGGTCTGAGCCTCACATTCCCTCAACCTGTGTACTAGCTCCAGTCTCATTACATGCAGAGCATTCCATCACTAGGTACTAAACTGCTTATGCAGCCCTCCTCTGAAATTCATACATGGAAAGAGATTTGATTCTGGTTAAAGAGAAAAAATACTAGCCTCTGAAGGAGAGTATTTCTGACACAACTACTAGGATATCAGTGAAGTTCAAGCACTGTACTCTTTCCCTTTCGTTTACAGAAGACCTAATCATTTCCTGTCAGACTCCACAAATGAAAAGACTTCTAAGCCAGTGATGCTGGAATTAGGTCTTCCTATAGTGGGCTGAGTTATTCCTCCTTCTTCTTTCCCACAGTAACTCAGCCTCCAAGGAAATATGGAGCTGGTACTTGAGCAAGAACCACTAATCTGGACCAAGAGTGTGGTGCTTATATTCATGATCATGAGAAGCCACGTCACTAGTGAGTTGGGGTCCCAAATCTCTCCTCCCAATATTAGCAAACCAGAGAGCAACCAACCCCTCCCTTTTTACCTTTCTTCCCTCCACCATCACACAAGGTACTGTCCCTATTGTTCTTTTTTAGTTTTTGCACACAAAAGTGTTGTCTTTCTCTGATTAGAGGAGGCAGCATCTTTTCTAAGGCTGCTGACCTTTTCTACTTCTCCAGAAAATGTTCTTATAATTTTCTCTGCTCCCTCTACTCTTTTCTTCGGATCACTGATATTCACCCATAAAGTCCTAAAATTCCTAGAAGGGGTGGGTATGAAAAAGCAAGTAGAGAGTAGAAATGGATTCTGTTCCTTGCTAACACTGCTCTGTCCCTTTATCTTTTCACTATCGTGCATTTTTTTATGACTGGGAAATATGGTAGAATCATTCTGTTAAGAAAAAAGATTCATTATTTTTTAAAGCTCGTATCATGAACAATAATTATCAAATCATAATGATTTTTACATACGTCACTCAAAACTATCTTAATGCCTTCTACATCTTGTTAAAATGACGACATTCTGACTTAACTAATTGCTTAATATGGGATAACTAACCAGGCTTGATTTCTGAGGTGCAAATGTGGTTCCATATTGAGAGGTCATTTAGTAAACTATTCGACATATATATTGAGCATCTATTACATTCCCTGCATCGTTCTGTATGCCATGGCTATAGGAGTGAATAAGGTGGAACTAAATATCTAATTGGCAGTCTATATTTCTAATGAAAGAAGTAACCAATTGAAAGATAGATAGTACAGTGTTCGTGGTAAGTTTTTTTAAAAAGAGAGAGTGATTAAAAGAAGGCACATGTATTAGTCAGCTTTACTGTTAGTGAGACACAATACTCAACTATAAGAACTAAAGGTGTAATTTAGCTCATGGTCTCAGGAAATTTGGTACATGGTAACCAGTCTCCAAAACAGAAATCTCATGGTGTAAAGACATGGCAAAAGCTGTTTATCATAGTCCCCCATAGCCATAAACAGAGCAGGGGAACAATGCCAAAGAAGAACAAGCTAGGGAACATATGTAGTACCCAAGGTTATGCTTCTTTGCCCAATCCAGACACCAAGGAGTGGTCATTACTAATCTACAGCACATTTTTTAATCCAAAGAAGTTGACAAATCAGGATTACAAATCACATCAAGGAAAGAAAACATCAAGTCAACATAGGTTAAACTTTTACAGTCAGTGATCAGGGAAGGCCTCACAACAAATATCAACTTTTATGAAGACTTAAAATTGATGAGAGATATTTGATGATGTCTGGAGAAAGAACATCCCAGGGAGGACAACAAGCAAATGCAAAGGCTTTGTAAGAGAAAAGTGTCCAATATGCTCCAGAAACATTAAGGAAACCAAGGCGACTGGAAAGAGATAGCAATAAATGTAATAAGGTTGAATGTGGTAGGGGTTTGCCAGTTATAATAAGAATATTTGCATTTGCTCTAAATGATAAAGGAAGGGAGTAGAATGTTTGCACAAGGAAAAATATATTTGTATGTGTTTAGAATAGACTATAGAGAGACAAGTGTGACAGGGAGACCGTTCTATGTACATCATTTATTATAATAGTAAACATCAGAAAAATCTTATAATCAAAGCATCTGATAAAATAAGTCAGCCATTCTTAATTTTATTTAGTTTTTATTAGTAGGTTTGCAGTATATGATGATTACATTCACTGTGGGGAGTTGGTACATATATATATAACACATTCAATTACTTTTGTCCTTTTCACCTGCCCCCTCCATCCCCCCTCCCTTCATCTCCTTTAAGAAAAATAGGGGTAAGTTAAACTTCATTTATATAGTAAACACTTATACATAATTTGACAAGTCATTCTTGGATGAATTAAATTAAATATAAAAAATTATCCTTTACCTGATTAAGAATACATCAGCAATTCCAGCACTCGGGAGGCTGAGGCAGGAAAATCACTGAGTTTGAGGCCAGCCAGGCTACATAGTGAGTTCAAGGCCATCCTGAATTATAGAGTGAGACATTGTCTCACAAAAAAAATACATCAGCCACTTTCTGACCTGGAAAACTCATCACTCCTTATTAGCTATAAAGACCACATAACTTATGATTGGCCTTCACTCTCTGATAATGTTTCCTCGTAGTAACTATTTCTAATATTGTCAAAAATAAATGAAAAATAACCTTGAGAAAATAAACTTATCAGAAACAGAAAATGTTATACTAAATGTTTACACAAAAATAGGCATGCTTGCTGACTTCAAGGACAAACTTGCAGTGAAGTTCTGGTCAAATGCAAAAATGGAAAGAGAAAGAACCACAAATATTGAAAAGAAATAAATAAAAAATACAGTTTCCAGAAAATTATATACAGTATTTACCTAGACAAATCAAAAAAATCATCTGAAAACTACTGGAATTAATAAGATAGAGCACAAAACTTGGCACATATAAAATAAGTATACAATAATAGAACATTTTATTTTAAACAGAAAACTTCTTATCAGAAATTGCAATTAGAAGATATAATTGTTATTTATTTAAAAAAGAAATAGAATTTAACACACATAGACTACATTAAGACCTAAGAAAAACCTAGCAAGTAATATGAATTACTTAGCTGAAGAAATTTATTAAATTTTATTAGCAAATATAAAATTATAATGCAGCAGAGCAAAGTTTGTATACTACATTATTGAAGAAAAATATCGATTTTAAGATGTTACTGTTCCTCAAATTAATCTGCAGATTTGCTGCAATTACAATAAAAATCTCAATATTTATTTTTGTTATTGTTGACCAATTTGGAACTTGAATAATAAGCATGGGTTAAGAGTTATATCTAGATGTCATCGCCAATCCTTATACTGTCATAGATGGGGAGTTTCAAAGGTGGCTGGACTAGGATGTATGAATGTGCATTAAGGATGTAATGCTGGGATTAAAGGTGTGGGTAATGGAAACACTACCCTGAGTATCAGTGGAACCAATCAATATGCTTGTAGCCTGGATGGAATACAGAGGGACAAAAAGAAGGCAGACCTGCTGTTGCTGCTCGCTGCTTTGGCTATTTATTGCCTTCTTACTTGCCTCACCACAAAGCGTTTTTCCTCTATAAAGCCCATCAGCCCTGCCACCATGCTTTAGAACAAATTGACAATGGACTGAAACGTCTACAAACTGTGAGTTGAAATAAACCTTTCCTCCTTTAATCTTGGGTTTCGAGTATTTTTGTCTCAGCAATGAGAAAAGTCACTGAGATAGCATGGATTCACTTACTAAAATACACATAGAAAGAAAGTTGGAAATCATTACAGTGTCTGGGATTGAAAAGGTGGGGAAAGGTTCTTTCCCTGTATACCTAATATAATTCCTTACTGTTTTTAATTCTTTTGCAGTGCTAGGGATGGAACCCAGCACTTTACACATGCACTTAGCTACACATAGAATCACAAACAAAGCTCTGTGAATTGATACAAATCCAGGTGGTCCACAGAGTTGGGCCAGTGAGAACACCTACTCTCTGTGTGGTCAGTGAGGATTATTCCTTGGGTTTGGGCATATATTTGGCTGAGGAGGCACCAAAGTGCATGGAGACTGAAAAGCAGTGACCTTGCAACAAGATTAAGCTCTTCTTTGTTGACCTCTGGTTAGAGGCCAGAAGTCAGAGGCCCAGCAGGCTACACCTCTCAGGCCAGGTGGTAGTAACACACAAGGTGTTAAAAGTCATTTTCATCAGGGCACTATGAGTAAGGACAGACAACAGCCAAGCTTAAGAACTTCCTCCAGCCATCACTTCTTCAGACTTCATGAAAATCCTCAGCTGCAAGGGCTGTGGAAGCAGCAATCTGTTCTATATATTCCTCAGTTGTACTTACAGAAATTTGAGGGAGAATAGGAACTAATGGCATTTATTCAGGTGGCCACCTTGGCTACCTGTCCGTGTATATATTTAGAGTAAGCAACAGATTCAGGCATCTGACTGCAGAGAATAAAAGGCCCTGGAATATTGGAGGCAAGGGAAGGCAGTACCTTCCACCTCTCTAAATAGAACAGAGAATTTGTTCACTCTTCACCCTTCAGGTCGTTAGTTGTCTCAACTTTGCAGCTCTTATTTTTACTCAGAAATGAATCACTAAACTAGAATCTTATCCAGGAGTAGGTGTTCAAAACTAACATGGCAACAGCCATCATATTGCAGGAGGTTCACACAGAAGTCAGCATTGCTTTAAGAATGCTAAATAAATATGCTTCTTTAGCAGAACAAGACAAGATCATTTTTTTTGTTCAACTGAAAAGCTGTCCCAGAAGGAGAAAAAGTAACATCATTTGTCCAAAATAAATAAAATTGGGTAGCTAAACATTTCACCATGAATCAATCTACGTATCATATGAAAATATGCTTGTTAGGAGAAAATATTTTAAGATGTTCAAGTATCTTACCATGTTATGGTAACCATTCCATATGTATCAAATAGAACTCATTTTTAATGTGGTAAACTTTAACCACAATTAATAATATCTTACTATGGAAGTGGAAAAAATTTACAAAGCATGCCCATCCTTTTTTTGTTACTGTTTCCTACACTGAATTCTTGTTCTATTGTATTTTTACTATAAAATTCAATCATGGTGATGGATTTTTTAAAATATCAAGAACATTCCAGTACAGACCTCACCCCTATTCCATTTACTTTCTGACACCCCTGCACTTTATCTGTATTAGAGCAGGGATTCAACTTTAAGTGTAACCGTATGAATTACATAGGAACTGGAGGTAGAGCTATGGAAATGTGCCCAGTCGCCCAGGAAAAGATAAGACGATTCTCCAATTAAAAAAGAGTAAATTTTCAGCTCTCCCAGAAGATACAGGGCATCCTCAGTAACCAGAAAAAGGCAGATTCTTATGAGGAAAAGGAACTACTTTTGACCTCTTAAACTACAAAAGCAAAATGAGTGAAAGGACCTGATGTGGTGGGGTAAGGTAGGAGTGAAGATAAAGAAAGGGACTCTCCTAGGAGTGGAAACAGGGAATCCAAGCTTACTGGCAAGGCGGCTCTCACGTGACCAGGAGCTGACGTGGGCAAAAGTACTTAAAGCCCTGAACGCTGTCCCCGTCCTCCTCTGGGTACCAACTCTAGTGCGGCGCAGAGCCGCACATTTAACCCAGGCGAAGAGGAGGACAAGGAGAAAATTTCCGGGCAGGTTGGTGTGACGGTGGCAGTGGCCTGGGATTCCATTAGTAGGAGTGGCTTAGGGATGCTGCAGTCAGAGGCTGCGGGCGCCTCTGCCTTTCCTAACGGGGCCGCCTTTCCAGACCTTTAGGCACTCAGACGCAGTTCATCTTGGTGGGCGGCAGGAAAAGGGGGAGGGGGAATGAAAAAACCGATAGACTGAGAGGAATTTGCTTACTGCCTTCCTAGCCAGTGGTTTTTTGTTTTTGTTTTTGTTTTTGTTTTTTTGGCGGGGGCGAGGGGAGGTTGACACGCAGGCCCGCACTCCACATGCCGTCCTGCTTTGAGAGAAGGGAAGAGAAATAAATAAACGTGGCAGTGCATATAAGGCCACTTGGGAGGTTGGGAACCGGTGATCGCAGGGGCGTGGAATTTCGCAACAATCCAGACCATTCGCTCCCACACTCACTTTACATACAGCTCCTTATCACCGGCCCTGCACACACATACACATACACACACACACACACACACACACACACACACACACACACCAGCCCTCTGCCTTTTGAGGGGCTGGGAAATGGGTGTGCCAGCCTTTATAGGCGGAATGGCTGGTTTGGCGCTGTCCGAGCTTCACAAGAGAGAGATACTGACAAAATCTTGCACTAAATCACCGCGTTAATTCCCAGACTGGTTTCCAGACATCTCCGATCCACCCAGTCTTTCATCCTCGTCTTTTCTGTCCTGGAAAAGGAATTCGGGTATGCAAGAGGCAGAAATGGCGGTTATCGGAGGATTTGGGTGGGAGTGGGAGGCGGAGCCCTGAGTGAAGAAACCATGGAAAATCACGACCCTGAAACTGAGAAAACAAGATGTTGGGGCCCTTGATATGCAGGCCAATGCGAAGCGTGGGGGACAGAGAGTGGAAAATGGTTACCATGTAAGGTGATCCTAAATTACAGGTCA
>PVJX010040936.1:0-14923 GCA_004027295.1 Dolichotis patagonum | reverse complement strand
ATTTTCACTCTCTCGTTAGTGATTTGAGATGTAAACAAAAGCTTTTAGTCAATTTCATTTTTTAAAAGAAGACGGGCACATTTTTAAGGAGCAAGCAAAGAGCCTAAAGACATTGATTTCCACTATTTTCAGGCTCTATACAGAAGGCAAACCTTTTGCCTCTTTTTTATCTTCCTGCAGGGAAAGGAACAGGACTGAAGTCTTCGCAATGAGGCCACAAACTCATGAGTCCTTCCCCAAATGGACTCTTACTGAGGAAGCCCATGCTATAAAGCCACCTGTGTACTGTGAGAGTCACAGAAAGGAAACCCACACTGAGTGGGGCAGTTAGCCCAGTGGGGTCAGTCAGAGTGGTAAAGAGGCATGAGATCTCTCTTTTTTTTTCCTTTATGGAAACAGGGTCTCACTATGTAGTCCAGGCCAGCCTTAAACTCACTATTACAGCTCAGACTGGCCTTAAATTTCTAATCCTCCTGCCCCAGCCTTCCAAGAGCCAAGGTTATAAATATTTACCACTGAGCCTTGAGAGATGGGAGAGCTTGCAAGACTTCCCACCTCCACCAGCCTCCTTTCTCTAAGTGGTTCTGAAGTACACAAACTTTAAACTTTTCACATAGATGATAAAAACGCAGATCCGTTACCACTGAGGGAGTGGAACGTTTAAGTAATTATTGTGGAAAATGACACATTTATTTCCACCATGAAGCTTCAAACTCTGTAGAACTGATCCCATTTATGAAGTGTAGGCATTCCCTTTTTGTTGTGTCTGTCCTTTGGTTCTTTTCTCTTCAACTCTCTCCCTTTTTTTCCTCTCTAAATAGTCCCACTTGCAACATGAGGCTTCTAAACAACTATTGGTTAAACAACAGTTTATATTCTAAGTATTATGAAACATAATCAATTTCCACAGCCGTGAGAAGGAGCAATTCATACTCATTTTCTTCTATGCATGGCCCTGGAAGCATGCTCAAGTCCCCTAAAATGCCATGGTCTCAGTAGTTCAAATGAATAAATTTAGTCCAAATTCCAAGATCATTGTGCAGCTGAACTATTGAATACTCTTACTGATGGTTACAAATCCAGTGCAAGTCTTGCAAATTAGTATCTCTTGGTCTATAATGTACTAATTTGTAATTCAAAAGTACTGTCAATTGTAAACCACTGACCTATCAAATCTTTTTTCATAAGTATACTAATATCTAAAACCTTCCTCTCACCTAGGAAACACATTTCCAGCCTCAGTTTGGAGAAGACCATGAACTAAGGTCTGCACGTGCATTCACTGTGCAAAGAATCGAATATAGGTTCCGCTGCTATAGAACTCTGTCAGGCCCAGCATAGAGCCTGCTCAACATGGCACTGGACACGAAAACAATAGTGTGTCCCTCCAATACCGATTTCTGTATTCTTCTTCCAAGCCTAAATTGAAGATTTTGTTTCTTCGCGCACACCAGTGTCTCCCCAGTCAGCTGTCAATACATCATTCCACCTGCCCCTTCAAACCCCACCCTTCAAACCTAATAAAAGCCAGCCAGCTTGTCTGCCTCAGAGGAATCTTGCACTCCTATGCCAGCAATAAAGGCCTTTTTTCCTTTTCTGCCTTTATTTCTCTCCCGACCAAAAAACCTAACAAGAAGCCAGGTGTGGTGGTGCACGTCTGAAACCCTAGCACTCTGAGAGGCTCCGACAGGAGGAACACAAATTGAAGCCCAGCCCAGAAATACAGTGATTTGCTGAGATGCTATCTCAAAGTACAAAAATAAGAAAGGCATGGAAAAATGGCTCAGTGCAAAGCCCTAGGTTCAATTCCCAGTACCATTTTAAAAAATCAAATCAGAAGGTAATCCCTAGAAAGGCTTTCACTTAGATATCCTAAGACAGATGGCTTACAAATTTCAGTGTTAAGCAAATTATATCATTAGGAAATCCATTTTCCTATTTAACTCAGTTGGGAGGGGTCCTCAACTATTTATTTGTGTGATCAAATGTTCCTACCAAACCATTGCATGGGGAGAGTGGTAAAGGCAAGGCAGGAGGAAAGGGAGAAAAGCAGCTCTTCTCTGCCATGATTCTAACATCTATTGAAAGCTTGCTAGGCACTGGGTGCTATGCTAAAAACATTGCATTATCTCATGTAATTCTATCAATCACCCTACGAGGCAGAGAATGCTATCATTATTCACATTTAATCAATAGGAAAACAGATTAAAGAGAGCTTAGGTATCGTGCACAAGTGAGTGATTTAGTCACAGTAGTAGACAGAATTTTAAGATGGTCCCTAAGATTCCTACTCCTTGATTTATCTCCTTCTTAGGTGGGACTTGTGTTGATTATAAAATATCACTTCCCTGATGAAGTGACCAATCAAATGACTTTGAATTCATCAAAAGGAACATTATCCTGGATGGGTCTGACCTCACTTTGGTTAGGACCCATTCTGAAGAGAGACATCCACCTATTGATTTTGAAGAAGTAAACTGCCATGGGGTAAGTGGCCCACCTCACTAAGTGGATTGTAGGAGCTGGTAACCACCAACTGACGGGAAGACCGGTACAGCGACCATGAGGAACTGAGTTGTACCAACTTGAATGAGCTGGGAAAGGCCTCTGAACCTTCTGATGAGAACCTATTCCTGCTAACAGCTTTGAAACCCTGAGCAAAGACTGCTACTCAGTCCTGCCCATGTCTCTGACCCAGAGAAACTGTGAAATTGTAAGTATGGATTATTTTAAGCTGCTTAACTTGTAGTAGTTTGCCATGAAGCAAGAGATGTAAAGCCAGGGCTGTTTAACTCTGTAGTTCATGATGTTCGCTACAATTTCTGCAGCTCCTTTACACATTGCTAAACATTTTTAACTCTTCAAAATGAGTCTATGTATAGAAGCTGGATGAGGCTCACGAATAGGGCACTTGCCTAGAATGCATGAGAACCTAAGTCTGATTCCCAGCACTTCGAAAAGAAAAAAAATAACAGACATAAGTTCCTCTTCTGATGCAGTTTTTCAAGTTATGGAACATTTTTTTTTACCATATTGTGGCACAGAAACACATTTACTGAGGTTATATTTAAGATCTAGGGGAGAATACACAGTCAACAGAGAACTGCTCACATACAACATGGTAATAGTAAGTAGTGATGAATATGTAGGATGGCAAATATATGATTTTGTTTACCAAAACACCCTATTAGAGCAGACATAGCATTGGCTAAAGCTCCAGGCTATGCTACGTATTTACAAATACTTTCCTTCTCACCAATGCACGAACTACAAAATCTGTCATCTAGTGCTTCCAAGGGGTGACAACACATTACCTCTTTTAATGGGTTCAACTAAAAATTCACTATTAGAAGCCAGTGAATTATCTACTGAGTGAAGTACCCTGGTGCAAATTTGGAAAGAATTTCCAAGATCCAACACTATGACTGCCTCTTAGAAAGAAGCCTCAGTCTACAACTCAGGCCTCACATTCCTCCTTCACATACAAACTACAGGTGACAATTAGATGAATAATGATCTCCTTTAGGCTAACTTTATGAAGTACATATTATTATTATCATCACTCCCATCTTATAAACAAAGAAAGTGAGACTTAGAAAGGGCTCCATAACTTTCCCAATATTCCACGGGCAGAAAGTGTCATTTCAAACCAGACATGGACACCAGAACTCACTTTTCTCAGTTACTTTGCACTATTTCCCAGTCTGCTGCTGCCCTTCAACTGGACACTCCTCCCATCTTTCACAGAACCTAGCAAGATATATTCACACAAGAATGCTCAGTAAATGTCTGCTGATAATGTGAAGGAGCAAGGCCAAAACCCAAGGGAGTAGGCAAGGCTTCCTATCATTCAGCATCTTGAGAAGATGGGACATGTTTAGAGAATGGAAGGTGCTGAGGGATAAGGAAGCAGGCTGCAGGCAGCTCCCCATTTATGTGGGTGACAGTCTCAAAGTAAGGTGGACAAGACCACACTACTTAGTCCTCCGTATATATGTTGACTAACCATGTACAAAGACATTTGATTCTGGCTCTAAGATAATTTTTAAAAAACTAACCCACTTTTCCAGAGTTTATTTCTGCCTTTTGGAAAAGTTTCTGCTATACATCTGGAAGTGATTTTCGAACACACTAATTCCAATGAGTCATCTACAGTATTAAGCAATGATTCCATAGGGTGAACCCTGATCACATTTTTCCATTAACTGGAATCCAGTGAGGTCAATGAAAGGCAAAGGCTTACCTGAACTTGGAGAACCTCACCCTCCACAGGCTCATTTTATGTTGTCAAGAACATGTGTTTTAACAGGTACAGAAATGCAATCTATCTCCCAGCACTTATGTAAGATATGTTCTAATACCCTTAGTTCCCTTCCACTAGTCATGCGCAGAAGTTAGATCCAACAGCTACTTGAAGGGGAAGCAACTCTAAGTAAAATTGGCAGAAGAAATATTATGGGATCACGTGTAAACAAGGAGCACTAAAAATGCATGGGTTTGGAATAGGGCTAGAGTCCCTAGATAAAAGAGTAAGATAAAACCTATGGTACAGTGTCTAGCCAGAACTCCAGATGCTTAAGGCTGCCAGCAAGAATTTCCTTAAGGAATAATCTAGAAAAGCCTGCCAGCCCACCGCTTCCCCTTTCAACCACAACTGAATATAGTGGCTCCAATCATCAACTTTTAACCCATATCATATTGTTTTCCTAAAACTTAAGACCTCCAATACTGGTGTTTAGGAGTGCAACTTAAGGCAATTTCTCTGGTATCTTCTGACACTTGGGTTTCTTTCAGGTTACAATGAACGAATGAATCATGCACTCTCAGAGACTAAGGAGGCACTTGAAAGGACTATTTTAAATCTCTCAGGTGACAAGGGTATTATTTAGTTGTCAGAAACCATAATTGACTAAATGGCTTCATTGGGTCTGAAGGAGTTCATGGAACTCCCCAGAGTGAATCTTCTCATCCAGACACCAAAACAATCTGATTTCAAGTGGCATAGGACTGTGTCTGTGTTAAAAGAACTTAAATCTTACTTTACAAAGCATGAACATTAATGAGTGGTCCTTTACAAAAGGATTCTAATACAGTTTATTCAAAAATTAGATTCCTTTGAAATGGTTTGATTTTCCAAATCTGATTTACATATGGGTGTTATTCAGCAGATACAACTATACCAAAGCCTGCGTCAGACTAGCAGGTACCACTACAGCATGATTTCAGTGGTTCTCATAACCACATTATGGGTGCATAGCTTCCAGGGTCACATGGTGGACAGCAGACCTTAAAATTTCCGACTCATAATAACTCACTCTAACAACAAAATTACTTGGCTTTTACCTAGTACTTTTCATCCAATGCATTCAATTCACATTTGCTAGTTGGTCTTCATAATTATATCAAACAAGTCAGCAAAAGGGTTTGGAATGCAATCTTCCAAACTACCACTAATGGGGGTGACATTTTAATTATTAGGACCACTGACAGCAGAAATATTAAAAGTCTATATGTATGAAACACAAAAACACAATGTTTAATTTACTTTACAAAGAGAAAACTAAAATATTTCACACATTATACTTTTTCTAATAGACTATTTTTAGAGCAATTGTGGCTTCACAGCAACATTAAGCACAAAGCACAGAATTCAGTCTGCATGTACCACATAACCTCCTTTCATTGTTAACATCTGGCACAAACTAAGAACATTCATTACAATCAACAAACCCACACTGACATATCATAACATCCCAAGTCCATAGTGCACCTTAGGAATTATTCTTAGTGTTGTACATTCTGTGTTTAGACAAATGTAGACACACATCCATCATTACAGTATCATAAATAGTTTCACTGCCCTAAAAAATCCTCTACATTTTACCTATTAATCCCTTTCTTCTCCACTACTTTTCAAGTCATGAAAAAGAAATATTCAAAATTTAGGATGAACAAAAAATTATTTTATGGATTAGTTTTAGATTATCATCAGATGATTGGTTGCAAAGAAGAAGAGTGAGACAATGAAATTGAGAGAAAAAAGAGAAGTAAAAGAAACAAACTCAAGGATGCACAGAAAAAAAGCACATAGTACAGAGGGAAAAAAGAGCTCTTGCTTACCAAGATGTGTTTCACAATTGAATTGTCTTACATGTCAGAAGACCTTTAGCTCAAAGCTCCTAATTCATCAGAAATTCTCTCATCACCCCTCCCCCCTTTTTTGAGACAGGGTCTCTTTCTACAGTTCAGGCTGGCCTTGTGCTCATTTTGTAACCCAGGCTGGTCTCGAACTTGCAATGATACTCCTCCTGCCTCAGCCTCCCAAGCACTGGAATTACAGGCATGCACCACCCATGCCCAGTTCCATCCATTTATTTTTAAATCTACAAAAAGTCTAACAATTATTTTAAATAAAAAAGATACAGCAATATCAAAATCAGAAAAATCACAACCAGAAATTCTTACAATATCAATGCATATAACCTATTAACTATCTTTACTTGAAATTTAAGATCCTCAAGTGATTCATTTTATCAATGACAGAGGATGACCACATACATCTGAGACATATTTCACATGAAAAGAAACTTAGAACCTATTTTTATTTACTTTTTTTTAAAATTTTATTTAAAGAGAAAAAAACAAACAAAACAGAATAAAGAGTAGCAACAAATACAGAATTCCAGGGAAAAAAAGGAAAAGAACCAAAAGAAAAAAGAAAAAGAAAAACACTAAGAAATTATTACCTGACAAATTACATACTGACTTCTTGGAAACAGTTGTTCAAATTACAAAATTAAAACATGCAAAGTAGACATTCAAACAGTGACACTGTTAACATTTCTGCTCCACGATCTAACAAGAACAGCAATATGGTCATCCATCTTACACACTCAAACATACATGCAATTATATCAAAAGGGTAAAATTAATTCTGGCATTTGAGCTATCTCTCTCAGAGAGGGTCTCTCTCCTGCTACCTACCGGTCCGCCATCTTTTTTTCTACCAAAAGGGTAAAATTAAACACCAAAAAACAGAACAAATTGGGTCACAAGAAAGTAATGTAAGAGACATAAATTTCAAAGCTAGACAATCAGAGATATTCACTCTCTATCATTTTGACTCTTGTTTTCTTCCAGATAGTTGTCCATATTGTCACATACAGGGAATTCACATGAAACAACATAGTATGGAACTGATCTAGCAGGACGAGGAGGGCATTTCAGGTCTTCAAGACCAGACAATAGGGAAGCCAAGAATGGCTGTCACAGTGTCTCTCATTCCTTTAAAACAACTGTCCATAACTTCATGTGTGTTTAACTTAAACAAAACAAACAAGCTAAAGTCACTTTGAACAAAGAATGATAGTTTTGCTGGATTTCACATCGTGATATTACGGAATCAGCACTGGGTACTGTAGTGTCTCTTTTTCTTCAAAATAGCTGTTCATTTCAACATACGTTATATAGTTGGTTCTCATAAACTGTTTATGAGTTCTACACATGCATGAATTTCTACATGTATATCTATCCTTTCTGTATTACAGGGAAAAACAAAACAAAGCAAGACAAAACAAAACAATTGCTAGAATAGCATGAAGCAAAAAGTCATATAAAACTACAATACAAGGTGATCTACAATGGTTACCATGGTGTCTCAGCAGTATATAACAACATTAAGAAAAACAAAGCATTGGCGATATCATAAGACTTCAAAAGCAAGCAATAATCAAACCACAGTGGGTATCTTAGTGAATCTTGTCATCTTCAGTGTAGTTACCTATACTCTTAGACTTGATGCTATCAATCATAACAGATTTGAATAAAATCAGTCAATACAAAGTAGCACTCTAACAAACCAGATTCAAATAAAATCAGTCACAATAAGATAGTATAAATTATACAGGGATTCAGATTAAGTTGATAGGAAATTAAGGATGATTACTATAATATGTCCTCTTATTTTTTGGATAGCTGACCTTGTCCTCAAGTCTACTGTAAGTAGACAAACTGGAACAGCATGTAATCCATCTAAGCAGAGTGATGAGAATAATGTAGATTTTAAATCTTGTTACCCCATTAACAATATCCTCTGCCTCCATTTTTTAGACAATTCCTCCCCTTTCACTCCCATAGGGTGCACTGCTTATTTTGGGCCCCACTGCCTCCCTATATAGAGCATCTCAATGGACCCTATCTCCTAATCTACTCTGCCTGTGCTTCTGTCTGTTAGTATTTCAAAGCCCTCTACACTAGAGATTATAGCCAATCTTCTCTGCCTCATTTCTGCTATTCTATTTTTCTGCCATTGGTAGTCTATTTTTCTCTTCCACTCCACTGTCTGCCCCATTCACTGAGGCCTCTCTGCCACTGTTCCTGATATGCTCGTATTCTTTTTCTCTCTCTCTCTAAAATGTCCTCCAGTATTTTTTGTAGGGTTGGATTGGTGGTCACAAATTCTCCCAGTTCCTCTTTGTCATGGAAGCATCTTGCTTCTCCATTATTTTCTAGAGACAGTTTTGCAGGATACATCAATCTGGGCTGGAGATTGTTCTCCTTCAAGGCTTGAATTATTTCACTCCAAGCTCTTCTTGACTTGATGGTCTGTGTCGAGAAATCTGCTGTGATTTTGATGGGTCTTTCTTTATAGGTGATGTTTCTTTTCTCTGATGGCTTTTAATATTCTGTTCATATACTGAATTTCTGGGATCTTGATTATTATGTGTCTAGGTGTAGCTCTGTTTTGGTTGTAGGTGGCTGGAGTTCTGTATGCTTCATACATCTGCATATCATTTCCTTTTTCTATGTTTGGGAAATTTTCCTTAATAATTTCTGTGAATAGCCTTTGCAGTTCTTCTGTTTTGATTCCTGCTTCTTCATTCACATGCTTTATTCTTAAGTTATAGATCCTCTTGTTGTCCTCTAGCCTTTGTATGGTTACTGCCTGCTCCCTTGTTAGTTTTAAGAGATCTTCCCTTTCATGATCACACATTGCAAGCCTGTGTTCAATTTTTGGTAGTCTATCTTTGGTTTCTTTGTAGCAGTTTTGCCAACTTTCTATGGAGTCTTTAGTTTGCTGGTAATCTCTTTGAATGTGCTTCATGAATTCTAGGGGTTTTTTTTACATTCTTCATTGACCGTTTCTCTCCTTTTGTGTTCCTCCATTCTTCTGTCTTCTTGGGAGGTGCCCAGCCTTTCTTTTAGTAATCTACTTATCTCTTGTTTAACTTGAATTAATATTTCAGTTTTGATCTTGTTTACGAGGTCCCGAAGATATCTCTTTATGTACGCTGATGCTGTGTTTGATGTTGCATGTTTGCTGCCCTCAATCTCTTTTATATTTACCTCTCCTGGATCAATATTCTCAGGGTTGGAAGCTGGGGGCTCTTTCTTATTTCTCCCTCTCATCATGTTTTTGGTTCCTTCCATACAAGTGTATAGTGTAATGCCCAGCCCCTTTTCTTGTTGGTTAGGGTTCTTCTGGAACATGTAGGCTAGGGGTTTCTGCCCTCTGCCATCCACTATCAGAGAGTGAAGTATAAGCAAGGGTAGTATATGCTGGCTCCTCACCTCCGGGCCAGTCAACCTTCTCGGGCCTTCACTGGAGTCAGTGTGCACCACTCTCAGGGAACCAATTGATTTGTGATGACCCACTGAGTCCCAGCCCAGTCCAAGCAGATCCCTCCAATCCGCTCTGTGAGGGGAGCAACCAACTGAATCCACTTCCTTACAGAGACAGGACTTTCCTGCGCAACTCCAATATGTCATCTAGTTGGTTGCCACTTTCCCGTGGGAGGGTCCCATTCTCATCACTCACCGCATGTTGATGCCAGTCCCCAAGAACTACTGGGCTCCTCGACATCTGACCTCAGTGCCGCTGCAGCGTGAATTCACGGTGCCGCTGGGTGGGTCGCCTGTAGGGCCGGTTCCAGGTGAGCCATGCGCAGGGCTGTTCAGCTCCATGCTCTGGCCACTCAAGCCAGTCGTTTTGGCGTGGGTTCTGTCACTCAAGTGGATCTCGGGCACGAATTCATGCAGGTTGGCCAGAGTGCAGTGCTTGCAGATCTTAGCTTCTCTAATGGTAGCCCCAGGACCTCGTATTCGAGTAGTTTCTTTCCCTTCAGTTTCTTCCCGGGTTGACAGAGTCCATCTCCCTCTGTTTGGATCTCTCCAGGGTGTTCTATTTTGGCATTTGAGCTGTCTCTCTCAGAGAGGCTCCATATCCTGCTACCTCTGGGTCTGTCATCTTTGAAACTTACCATGCATTTTTATTTACTTTTCAGAAAATTAAGGATAAGCATTTGTCTCTCAGAAATTACAAAGATAATATGAAATACATACATGTAGACTTACAGGTATATAAATGGCTATCTCTCTATATATATATATATCTCTAACTGCATATATGGTATGTCAAGGTATATATATGTACCTCTAAAATTTCACTTGTACAAAATTCAGGGAATAAACAGGTAAGAATGAAAAGGAAATGGGAATTTAAGTGTCTAATTTCTAGACTATCCTAATTTTATTGATTCAGTGGAGAAATTGAGATCTTCAAAGTACAGGGCAAGAAGTTGCAAGATTATAGGAGAAATTATGTTAATAGCTATTTGATGTAGAGATAGTACTATATGTGTGTGTCTGTGTACATAACAAAATATAGCAAGAATGAAAGCTAAGTATGGTTCTTGTTTTGAACTCTACTTTTCCTGTTTATAAAAATAGCACTCAATGTAAAATAAATAACTTTTTAAAAATAGAAAATATGGAGAGTAAAATTTATTCACATCCCACTATCCTGAAGTACATACTCTTAATATTATATACATGTCACATTGCATATATATATACACACACACACACACACACACACACACACATACACATTATCAACTTACAAACTATCTTTGAGGCTTTTTTTAATGTAAGAATAATACTAATAGTTACATTTATTTAGTGCTTCTTATGTGCCAGGCATTTTTCTAAGTACTTTACTTAATTGCTTCACTTAATACCTACAACAACACTGTGAAGTCAGTACAATCCATTATCTCCACTTTACAGATGAAGAATCTGAGGTGTGGCGTGAATAAATAAATTCATATGTATCACATATGCATTATTCTATGAAAATTGGATGATAGTTTGAATTTTGTTTCACCACCTAAACTTTTCCCATGTGAAAAATATATAGAAAGTGGCCATGGTGGTGCACACCTGTAATCCTAGAACTCAGGAGGCTGAGGCAGGAGGATTGCCTCAAGTTGGAGGCCAGCCTGGGGCACATAGTGAGTTTAAACTCAGTCTGAACTACATAGGAAACCCTGTTGAGGGAAGGGTTCATTGTAATGTCAGCAAGGTTTTCCGGCATACTGATATAAATATACATGAACGCTAACCCTTTATTTTTGAAAATTTAGGTTAAGTTTTTTTTAATCTTTGGCTATTATGAGCAATTCTGCAAGGCCTTTTGAAGTAGATGTTATTATTTCCACTTTACAAATGAGTATAAGGAGTTCCCACAAATTTAAATAGTCTATCGAAAGTAACACATGTCAAAGGAATTGCTTGGCCTTTCTGCACTCTAGCTCTTTCCACTCTCCTGCCATCCTAATAGAAGAGAAAAGCTGACAATTACTACAGTTATGAGGCAGAATGAAATTAATCCTTCCTAAAAAAGAACAGCTATCAGAGTAAACTGGAAAATGGCCCCTCAAGACACCCTCATCCTAATTCATCCTTTAGTTGTTGCTTCTTTCTCTGAGACAGGGTTTCACTATTAGTTCAGTCTGGCCATGAACTCGCAGTGATCCTCCTGCCTCAGCCTCTGGAATGCTAGGATTACAGGCATCTACTACTACTCTAGCCCCATGCTAATTCCTAGAACCTGTAAATAGCACCTTACGTCAAAACGATCTTTACAGATGTGATTAAGAGTTAAGAATCTTGAGATGAAAAGTTCATCTTGGATTACTGGAGTAGGATCTCAAAGCTGCCACAAATGTCCTTCTGTATATAAAAGAAGTGAATATTTGATACTTATCAAGGAGGAAAAAACAATGTGGCCTTAGAAGCAAAACTTTGGGGATACAACTACAAGCCAAGGAATGCTGAGAGCTGCCAAAGCTGTAAGAGGCAAGGAATGGATCCCTTTCTAAAGTCTCCTGAGGGAATGTGGCCCAGTGATTCTGATTTTGGATTTATAGACTATAAGAGAATAAATACAGTGTGTCATCTTTAAAGCCACCCAGTCTGTGGCACTTTGCTATAGCAATGATGGGAAACCAATATGACAAGTAATTGGCTGTAAGCCTGCAGAAGGAAGAATTTACTCCAGATGAAGTGATGGTAGGGAAGATGGCCCTATGACCTGAGCTCTGCAGGACAGAAGGGGCTCCCTTTAGCAGGAAAGGGACTAGAAGGACATTCCAAGATGAACAGTCAGCATGTTCAAGGCATGAAGGTGAGAGATGATGCAGGGGATATGAGGGAACAGGGATGGGGCAGCACAGCTGGAGTCCAGGCCACAGGCAGAGATGCTGTAGAAGTTCATTTAGAGGTGGGACAGGCTTTACTGTTGGACATAAAAACACAACGAAGGCCTCTGGAGGAAATTAGAGTGTTTATGTATGGTAATGTGGAGCCAATGCAGATTGAGTTGATATTTTTATGGGATTGCGTATTTTAATTCTTTCCTCTACTCTCCCCCAAGAGGCTTCAGAACACTAGAGTTTCTAGTTATTTCAAAGTGATCAAATTTTGCTTATCAATCAGATGGTTACCTCTAACATGTTATAGCTGTTAGGGTATGTTAGACAAAATCCTGCCCAAATTACTTCTCCAAAGGGAAATCAAAGAGCATTAGAATGAGGAAGATCCTCTCAACTCCATCTATTGATAATGAGTATGCCTGCTTTGGCAGAGCACTCTCCTGGGTTGCTCTGAAACCTACCTAGCCTCTGCCAAGCAATAGTCCCTACAAAATGAAATCTTCAAGTAAAGAGAGGTGCAGGAACTTGGTTTTTCAAGCAAGCGGTTTCATTTTCAAAAGGTCTACTAAGTCAGAGGCCACTCTTTCCCAATCAAACCCAGCAGGGGAAAAAAAAGTGATGTAAACTGGGCTCAGCAGTTATAGTTATATCATTTTTAAACACTTCTTTCTGATTCTCTAATACCACAGATAGAACCTCCCTTTCTTTCAGCTGGAATGTAACCCAAAGCCAGCACTTATTAGGGGACAACCTTGCCAGATGTAAAGCTCCATGACATTCCCTTGGCACTCAGGCCACTGGATTTCCAGAAAAGGCACCCAGCCATCACTAACTCAGGCCTTTGGAATTTTCCATCTTTGGCTAAAGAAAAGGTTACACACATACACACACACACACACACACACACACACGGAGTGATTTCTGTGTCCCACGGTGAACACTTTTTAGTCAAATAGAGGAGAGAGGGAAAGAAGAGGTGAGAAGATGAGAAGGGGAGAGGAGGCGTGTGCCTGGAGTAGAATGACATCCTCAGAGAAGCAAAGGGGCTGTCCACGGAGACAGGTGGAGACAAGACTGCCCTAGGGAGCCAGAAGCAAGGAAGATTTGCCTAGAAGGTGGAGGGGCAGAAAGGGACCACCAGGAGCATCAGTTGAAGAAGAGCAGAATGAGAGGAGTTAGCTGTAGGTCTAGCTCCGTGGTAGAGCACCTGCTTAGCATTCAAGTTCCTCAGCACCACACAAAAGAAAAAAATGAGGGAGAGGTAGGAAGAAAGTGGCTTGGAAGGGACAGGAAGTAGTAAGAGGAATCCAGCTCCAGTGGGGCTGCTCAGGGAAACTCTCAAAGGCTCACAGTGGCAGCCGCCATTTGCTACCATCCCTGTCAAACAGGGTTTGCTGCCTTGAGAAATGTAGGTCTAGACTAGGTGTGAGCTGTTACCCGCCTTCCACCTTGACAAACGCCAGGGGTGATGAAGGGAGGACAGGTAGGCCCAGCACCTGAGTCTTACCCTTGGCCCTCCAAATAAATCTGGTCTCTATCTGGTGGTCAGCCATCCCTAACTTCCATCTAAGCTGATTAACTAACTGTTTCAGTATCTTGAATTATAGATTGATGGTACATACTGCTCCTAGGTCCAGAATAAATGTCTACTCACCACTTTCCCCCAGATAGCCATCCAGTTTACCTAGTACAATGTCTAAAGAGTGTTATTTCTTGCCAAGTCTAAAAATACATTGCTACTTTCAGCTGGGCATGGTGGTGCATGCCTGTAATGCCAGTGCTCTGGAGAAGCAGAGGCAGGAGAATCCCTCTAGTTCTAGGCAAGCCTAGGTTACACAGCAATACCCTGTCTCAAAAAACAAAACAAAATGTGTGTGTAGTAAATATTTAATAGTAAACTATTAAATATTGTTAATAGTTTAATCTCTAGTCTCTGGGTCTGTTGTAATGCCAAAAAGAAAGTTCCTGGTTCTCTCAAGTTCAGCTCTTATTTTGCCTTCTCCTATTACCTTTACCACCTTGCCCAAAGCAGTTTCAATCCATTAGAAAGAAACCACTAGAGAGCCTGGCATGGTGGTATGTATCTGTAATTCTAGCACTTTGGGAGGCTGAGGCAGGAGGATCACAAATTCAAGCTAAGCCTGGTCAATTTAGCAAGATCTTGTCTCAAAAATAAAAACAAAGGCAGGGGCTGTAGCTCAGTGAAAAGGAGCTGGGTCCAGTCCTCAAGTATTGCGGAGAGACAGAGACAGAGAAACAGAGACATACCACTGGAAATAGCGTCTCTATTTCTATTTAACACAATCAACAGTTTTCAAAGCATTTCCTTAGGATTTTACTGTGAACCAAATGAAAATATCAATCTTTTCCCCCCTCAGTCAAGGCTTCTATCTTCCACAGTTCCGCATACCTTTCTCTGTCTCTAGCTC
>PVJX010040935.1:0-14923 GCA_004027295.1 Dolichotis patagonum | reverse complement strand
GCTTTATACTATTGTGTTATGTTTGATATTATTGTAATTGAAACTATGCTCAACTATAGCAGAGTAAGAGATATGGCATTAGATACTGTTGATGTCCAGTTGACTTAATGTAAAGTACTGTGTTGCCTATGTTGTCCTCTTCTGATCTGCTCTGTACTGCCCCCTTTTGTTTTATTCTCTTTTAAATAAAAAAAAAAAAGAAAAGAAAAACAGATAATTTATCCAATATCCACGTCTTGGCCTAGGCATGTTCAAAAGCATTGGTTAAATATTACTTATTGAATGGAAAGTGGTGAATCACAATGATATTATTAGGGATATTATCTCCAAAGTGTTCAGAGAGAATTTTGCTGCTATTTTTTAACCTGATGAAAGTATTAGTAATCTATCCAAGACCTAATGGGAAAGGAAACTAACCCTACTTTTCCTACTTTGGAGTTAGGGACAAATTAATACTATCAATGTTCTTTATAGGACATTGATATCCAGACATCTTGTGCAATTTCTCCAAACTCATACAGAAATATCTAGAGGAATCAGAGACCTGTGCTCACATCAGCTAAGATGTCCCTTGCTCTATTCAGATCTCTAATAGCCCATTTCACTCAAAGATAATAAAACTACAAAATATTATTCCTTGAACTAATTGAAAAGAAAAACAAAAGCTCTATTTTCTTTTTTCTAGAATAGTATGTTCCCTAGCCCACGGTAGTATAAAAATCACTTTGGGGGCCGGGATATAGATGAGTGGCACAGCGTCTTCCTGGCAAGTGTGAGATCCTAAGTTGGATTCTTGATACAAAATGAAAAGTCATTTTGGGGTTAGTGTTATTATAACAGGATCGCTTTCTACCTATAGCCCTATAACCACCTTCTTTACATGTGGCTTCTGAAGCAAATTAAGTGTCAACCGTGGGAAGTTTCGTGTAAAAATGATTAGACAGATAAATACCGTGTTTAAACCAATGCGGCTACGCGGGTAAATGGGACTTAAACTCCTGCTTCGGCATCGACTTACAGACCGCACTGAATTCCACTAAAAGAGAGAGAGGGAGAGAGCAAGTTAAGAGTGTCCAAAGGCTGACACGACTTGACACAACATACGCATGCACACCAGGTCTGTCTGACAGGATGACTTTCCCATGACTAATTACCATAGGAACAGAGACCACCTGGACAGTGGCTTTGCTGAAGTGCTGAAGGCACTTACCTTCAGAATCCTACTTCTTTCTAGGGAAGGCAAAGGTAAATACTACATTTAATGAACTATGCAGGTTATCTAAGTACCTGGGACCACCAGTTCCAGCATACAATTCCTGCTATAACATGCACTCACTTGCATATTTACATACCTAATACTTCATTTTGAAGACTGCTCAATTATTTAACATGTTCTCAACCTTCTCTAACCAGTTTATATAAGAGGCAACCTTCTAGAATTGACTGGCTCCTCTGTCCACACCAGATCTGCCCACTTTTCCCCCATCCCTTCTCTCTACATATATCAAAGGAGAGAAGAGCAGAGTACATAGTTCCCAAAAACAGAGAATTATCAGTATAAACTGGCAAATGATTTAAGTTAATTGATTGTATTTAAACACTCAGGATTACAAAGAGCCTCCAAGATGATTTGTTCAAAGAGCTTTATGATATCATAAAATGTCTAAGATCGAGGATGCAACTATGACTAGCTCTATCTTATAGAGTAACAACAAAATGACTGCCAGGTAATTAGGAGGAACAATGGTAGAAAAGAAGCCATCCTTTCCAAAGCCACCTCCTTCTTTTCCTTTGTATGACATCCTATCAAACAAATTTTTATCAACTTCTTTTCTAGAATCTCTGGGTTTATAAATGTTCTCGAACTTGTAAATCAGACACTGGGGATGAACTGTCATTATGCAAGGCCACCGTACAAAAGCCCCTCTCTTGGTGACAGCTTCTCCCTTCATAATGACACTGTCGTTCTCCATGAGAGCAGGCCACACATGATACAAGACCAAAGGAGCAGTGAAATCCGAGTCATAGCTGCGGCGGTACCTGTTGTAAATGCACAAAAGAACAAGAAAAAGAAGTTAAGCAATAAGGTAGTATAACAGAGGGGAACCTCAATGTAAAGTTTCACATTTTATGTTTAGCTCTAGAGCTAGATAAATATGGATTCAGATTCTGTTATTAAAGAGATGGTGGTGGCTCTTAAAATAGAACCAGTGATACCTAGGACCTAGCACTTACTCACTGAAACCAGTTCATGTCAACTAATCTTATTCCTTGTCTTCTCAGGACTATAACAGTTGGAATTCAGGGACATGCTAGCAACACAGACTTCTGAAGTCCCATAAGACTCCTTATAAAATTTCTACTGCTGTCTCTGTGGGAAAAAATGGAAGAAATACAGGTGGGTGATTAAGTAGGTAGACTAGAAACATGGTTGATAATCATATCTGAGGAGGGATAATTTTAATGGATCATTGAGAACATGGTAAAGCTCTGAGGGCTCTCTTTCAATCCTGTAAGTCAAAATATTTATCAGTGATGCATATGAAACATGAAAAAAACATGCTCAAAGGTCGGGATGTAAATAGGAAAAATAAGTATTAGTATCAAAAAATAATAAAAATAGGCTAGAAAGAGTTGGATAAAATCAGGTCAGATATACTACGACTATACATGAGGTCCTGCAGTTAAATCTAAAAAGTACTTAACTGCACAAATAGAGGAAGTTTATAGCTTAGTCATGGCATAATCAAAGATAAAATAGCATGTTTCAGTTGTTCTCAAAATGAGTTCCGTGTTTTAAGGCTTAAGAAAAGAAAGTAATAACAATTGTAAACTAGCTGAACTAACAGATAAGGGATAAGAATTAAAAGAGTGTTAGTCCATCTCGATTGGTCAGTTCAAACTAGATTGGACACTTGTGGTAGAAGGAACATTCAATAGAGCATGAAGCACAGGCTAAGAAAACAAATCTATTTCTAAAAAGTCTCCAACACATTCGATTTGAAAATACCCAAAACCATGAGGCCAAATAAGGACGAGTTGCTTAATGTACAAAATGGTTTCTCAAATGTGTGAAAAGCTGACAAGTAACAAAAGGTTCAACTTGTTCAGTGAAGTTACAGAAATGTAGTGGTCTCTTGCACAGATTTTGCTTCCAGCATCTCTAAGAATAACAAAATCTACAGATGCTCAGATCCCTTACTAAAATGGCATGGTATTTTCATAAAACCTACACAATCCTTCTGTATACTTTAAATCATCTCTATATTACTTATAATACCTAATGCAATGTAAGTGTCATGTAAACAGTTGTTACACTGTATTGTTTAGTGAATAAAAAAAAACAGGCTTTACACATTCAGAACAGAAGCAAATTTTTCCCCAAATATTTTCAATCCCTAGTTGGTTGAATCTGCACATGGGAAACCCGTAGATACAGAAGGGGTTGACTGTTGAATCAAATCCAGTCATTTCTTGGAATTCCAATTTCTACCACACAGCCAAATAGGCACAAAAGACAGCATTTTCCCCTCTAGGTAAAGGCATAAAAGTAATCAGGAGGTCTGACAGAGGTCTGTGAAATGTGCAGATTCCACAAATTAAATGACTGAGCATTTCCAAGCAGCACTATCCATCCTCTCAAGGAGAAAGACACCAGGGAAGATGGATGATGATAATATGCTCTATAAGAGAGTAACAAAAGATCCAACTGCAGGGCAATGTTCTAATTTCCAGCTCTTCCACAAGTGGATGTATGTTGGGATCAGTGACCTGAAAGAAACTAGAAAGAGATCAATGATGCTCAGTAAGGCAACCAGAAAGCCCATTACTGTTGTAATCTGCCTGAGTGAAAGAAAGGAATACAGTCTCCATTACCAACAAGCTTGCTGGAATAGTATGCAGCTATAAGCCCATAAGACTACAGGAAAACCAAGACCCAGAGCTAATATTTCCTGAGCATTCACTGCATGCCAACTAGCATCCTGAGAACTTTATCTCAGTTCTCTCCGTTAACCTCACACCACCCTAGGAAGAAAGCAGTATTATTTCCCCCCATTTGACCAAGAAATGAAGGAACAGAACAATGAAATAGCATGCCCAGGATCACATAGCTAATAGGTGGTGAAATGGGATCTCAACCTAAGCAGCTTGAGCTGGAGCTGGTGTGCCTAACCATTAACTGGATCTCTTTGTGTATAATTCCTGCTACAGCTAAGATTTCATCTAATTTCAATTAATGTTTTAATTTAATTTCTCCTGACTTATAAAGAGAATATTTACCAGGTAAAACTAAGTAGAAATCAAATGATCCTAGATGAGAGCCCAGAGCATTCATTACCAAACGCTAGTGTACATTAGGCAGACCTGGGTACTGTTCAATTGTAGCCTCCTGAGCTCTGCTCTGAACCTGCTGGATAGAACACCATGGAATATGGGACAGGACTGTGCACTATTAATGAGTATCTTAAGTGATTCTGATCCAGGTGACCCACATACATGGAGGAACCTGGCCTAAATAATGCAATAAAAAATACATTTGTATTTATAGAGCACCTTTCTTTTAAACTGTTCCAGACAGGCTCCAGGTACTCATCAGTTCTCCCTAGCAGCCAATGTTTCCAGTGGAGAAGAATGGGCCCCAGAGGGGGCCCTGCCCAGGAATACAGGAAAGCACATGGCATATCCTGGGAAACAAGTGGTGGCTAGTGAGGTCCCCCACCCAGAGTTCCTTCCTATAAAGTGTTCCCAGAGAACAGAGACAACATAATTAGTGAGGAATCCCTTAAGTTCTACTGCTGTTTCTCTTACTTGGAATCATTAAAAATTTCTCCATCGGCCCCAAAGGCGATATCCAGGGGAGGGTCCAGTGACTGCATTGCAAAGGCAATACAACATATCTCCTGGATGAAGTCACTGAGGAGGCAAAAGTCGACTTCGGGAAGGAACGAGATCTTGGGGTTGATATTCATGGCACAGATCACATCCTGCAAAATTAAAGATGGTATTAACTGGTTTCCAACTGGTGACAAGAAACTTGACAACCTGGGACTCTAACATCAATATGATTGATGGAAAGGCAGGAAAGGAGTGTGGCATGAAAATAAACTAGAGCAATAGTGTATATCCTATAAAGGAAAAGGATGTTGTCACTCATTAATAAGGAAGAAGAAAAGATGAGACAGAAAAATGACATGCTAATGTCCAAGAAAGTCTTTCTGAAACACTAAGGGGAAAATATCTGTAGCTTTTATTTATAATTTTATTGGTTTTTTTCTGTTCTGGATAAGCACATAGGTGCCAACATAGAACTCTGACTTGTTCCTAATCCATAACAATTAAAATAACTTACTTTTAATGAGTGATCACTATGTACCAAATCTTGTACTAAGCAAATGACCTGCTATCATCTAATCTTCTCACTGACTCCACAAGGAAACCATTGTTTCCCCCATATAAGATGAAAAAACTAAAGCAGAGAGGTCACATAGTAATCAAGTGGCAGAGTCAGACGGCTAATCTATACTCATTTCCCAAAGCCTGTGCTCTTAAGAACTGTGATACTTTATCTCCCCATCTTAAGGACTCACCTAATAGAATAATAAAAGTGAGACAGTTTCCTCCATAAAATGTCTTTTTAAAAAAAAACAATAATGATTAGTGCTATAAAGTAAATTAAATGTTGTTCCTTTCTTCTGTCTTCCACTATACAGAAAAGTAGTACTAAACATTTGATGGATTCCTGAGTTATCAGCATCCAATAGAAACTTCATTAGTCACCAACTGGTCCCAATGAGAAACCTAATACTTACATTAACACTACTTTGGGAATCATATAGATCCAGATGGCAAACGATATAGTCCGTGACAGCATTCTCAAAGTCATTCGAGCACGCATAAGATGGTGTCATCGACTTCCTCACCCGGATCTTGAAGTGTCTGAATGCCATTTTAGCCACATGGAATGCCTCCTGCACAAGAAAACACAGCAGATTTATCTGGTGAGAGGCGAAGGATAAAGCAGTCCAAAGAAATTAGAAAGAATAAACAATTCAGCTTCATGCTAGTCTTTGGGTAACTATATGCAGTTGATTGAAGCATTTTTAATCTGAGAGAAAATACACCTTAACTTTGAAAAGTACATGAATACTTACATGAAAATCCTCATTCACTATTTCAAGACAATTTGACTACTGTTCTCTTAATTCTGAATATAGGAAGGACAATGCAAAGTTTCAAGAATATACATCCTGTTGTCAGTCCATAGCAACATCATATTATTGGCCAACAAATGAAATTATCAGCCTAGTGATTATCTTATACATAAACACATACCAAGAGTCAGGCATCTTTCCAGGTATATATTAAGTCAAAAAATTTTATTATGCCTATTATAGTAGGCACTGGGAACCTTTAGTTATGTAAGAAAGACATGGTCTGTATGCTTACACAGCTTTAACCAACTCAGTAATCTGATCCTTAATTCTATAAATCAGGGCTTGGCAAACTTTGTTCTATGAAAAGCCACACAGTAAATATTAGGCTTTAGAGGCAAAGTATAGTTTCTGTCCTATATTTTTTTTCCTAAAAACCCTTTAGAAATATAAAACCATTCTTAAATTCTCAGCTCTTAGGCAGTATTCTTAGAAATACAAAGTCCAGATATAGTTCATAGGCCATAGTTGGCTTAAACGAATAAGTACATGGTTTCTGGTAATTTTGCTCTCATACTAACATTTTTTTAACTTCTAAATATTTAACTATTCTCAGTATGGACTCAGTGTCTCAATATGGCATCCACCCTAGAACAAACACATTCATTTTGGGAGCTAAGGATCATGCTTGTGTACATTTTTAATTTGCCATACTCAAGTAGCTAGTACACTGGCAGTTTTAGTAACTAGTCGTCATTAAATAAATAGAAGAGCTAACACAATTATAATCTCTAGTTTTTCTATAGGAAACCAATCAAGTGATAGCTATTTGAATTGATATATCTACTGTGTGCTCATGTGGTCATATTAAACAAAGGGACCATGCAAATCAATTTTGTTCATTCCCACTGAAGGTAGTTCTGCAGTTACAGATACTTCTTCAACAAATATCTGGCCAATATAAATATTAATATATGTATGAAAGTTCATGGATCATTTACACTCCCATGTTTATGATGAAGGGAAAAGGAAAGGAGAAAGGGAGGAAGGAAGGCAGGGAGAAGAGAAAAGGGACAAATACAGAGACTATAGAATTCCTCCATTCGGTGACCTTGGGGTCTTCCAGTCTTAAAGCTGCACCACGACTTTATGAAACTGTTGTCCCTACTGCCCCCGCGGATGTCAGATCTGGTCCCAGCCATGTCTCATACCACAATGGCGATGTAGATGATCCGCTGCACGGTCTCAGCGTTGTCAATGCAGCGCCGCAGCAGGCACTGTGCATCCAAGCGGGCCTGTGAATAGGCATCGCTGAACCTGGACAGGAGGGCAGCCTTGCGAGCCACATTGGACCGATTTGGTGATGGGCTTCTGACCTTGGCAACAGCGGTACAGGGGCTGGCAGCCCTGCTGTGGCTGTAGTTGTCATTGTGGCTCTGATACTCAGGGCTAGGAGACTGGTTCCTGGTTGACCTGTTGATAGGCAAGAATCAGCCAAGGAAATACTTGGACCTGCTCTATCTATCGTTTCCAGATTCTGGTTTTTCACCCCACAAAATCTGCAAATGACAAACAGGAGCTAGCACTGTGTAAGACCAGCCTTGACTGTTGGGTGTTTTACTGATGAGGAACATGAAGTTTTGAAAAATTACTGAGACCACCCTGAAGTTACATGGTTGGGCAAGAGCCAAAATGAGAGAAATCAAATTATGGTACTTCTAATGCACCACACCAGCACACCGCATGAGCCTTGTGGTATAAGTAGATGGCTCCCAAGAACAAAATAAAGTATCAGACTACTCAGCCCAGCAGAAATGGAGCCCACAAAAGAAAATTTTACAGGAAAAAGTATGGGGCAAAGGTTGTGCAAAACCATGCAGTGATTGGCTGGTCAGTGGGCTTTAGCAGAAGATAGAGAAGCTCTCCTTTGTAGTGTTTGCCAATTCCCATGGCACAAATACACTCACCATAACTGAAAGGCTCAAGTTCTTGGGAACCTGTACAAGTCAGTGCCAGAATAGCACACACGAGGGAAGCTCAGAAATGAATGACTCAGGTGACATTTAAGGAAATGGGGACAGGTGGTGGGAGGTGCTTTGATATCCTGAATTAGGGCATATTAGGGGCTGGGAGGTTAGAAAGAAATAAATAATGCAGAGACACCAGAGAGAAACATGCAGCTGTGCCCTCCCTGTCAGACTAACCTGCCTCAATATCTGCCACCAGTAGAAGGAACTTTACAGGAACTTTTAACCCACATGCTACCCACAAAGTAAAAAAAAAAGAAATACTGTACACTGAAGTAGACAGTTGTCTCTGAGGACTCTCCAGCCACAGAGAAAAAGATCCTAATGTTATGGAACATTCTTTCAATGTGGACATCACCTCTTACATTATCAATTCACACAATCTGGTTTCAAGTCAAAGACTCCTCCTGTCCATATTTCTCAACTCAATATACATCAATGTCCAAGTACTGGCAATCCAAGAGAATTCTCTCTCTAGAAGGGTATAGTTAAAGAAAACCTCTAAAATTGAGATTTCACGGTGAAATTCTTGTGTAACATGTACAAAGCCCTGAATTTGATCCCCAGAACTAAATAAGTAAATAACTAAATAAATCCCTTTGCAAGGCACAGCCTCCCAGACCATTGGAGTTTTGGTTTATGTCATTTTAACTTAATTCCTAACTCCTCATCCAGGTTTTTCTATTAACTAACTCAGCAAAAATGGCACAAATGAAAAGAGCTATGAGAATCTGTCTGACCTTCCTTGGTGGCTAGACTTCTCTGCACACAGGACAGCTATCTCATCTTTCAGGTCTCGGATCTGTTTTTCATACAGCTCGAAAACCTCTGGGTCCTGTTGGTCGGCGGCGTTCTGCTTAGTCAAACCTCTCGGCTCAGCTCTTAGCAGCTCCTGGCGCCTAGGTGCACAGCTCTTGTGGCGGGCAGTCTCCTGGGCTTGAAGGGATTTAAGCCTGAACAGTGTGGGAGGGGGAGAAGAAATGAAAACATAAAAAGAAAGGAAGGGGAAGATAAGGGAGACAGAGAAAGGGAGAGAGGGAGGGAGGGAGGAGAAAGGAGGAAAAGAGAAAGGAAAAAAAGGGTGATAAGTAACAATTGGTATGCTTAACATCATTAGTTGTGACTCAGTATGCCATTAGTACATTAGAAAACTGCTAGAAGTACACATGAACTAACATAAAGCAGGGGGAAACAGAATTGCCAGAGTCAAGTCCCAGTACCTATTTGCAGCTTGCATGGCAAAAGGTTCCTAATGGAAGAATACTCATTCAGGTTCCCTAGGAAAAATAGTGTAATCATCTTATTGCACACTGGACCCATCTCAACTGTTGGAGATCACTACCCAGCAGCTCTGAGCAGGATTTAAAATTAACTAATTGGCTTTCTATGTTTAACTGTGAGTCTGTCCTAGGCCTAGGCCCCTTGCCTAGTGACGGGAGCTGATTCATAGTAAGTGAACCTCTATGAATCACTGGTCCTGGCTGAGGCCTGTAGTGGCCTAGGAGGCCAGAGATACCTCAAAGGGCAAGATAAGGCCACAGCTTCAGACACTTGGCTCAAACATAAATTAAGTAGATAAACAGCTGCAGAAATTACTCCTACAGTCTCACTCCTACCATGTCTTCATGATAAGATGGTTTTTCTAAATTGGCATAATTTACTACTTGGAGAAGTCTTTGAAGTGACTCCCAAGGTCCTGCTCATTGCCTGGGCTTTCCTCAGTTTCCCTGCCCTTTGTTTTGGACCTAATAAATATGGGTGGTCCAGAGAGGTCTTTGTCTCAGCCTCCAGAGTCTCAAACTCAGCTAACGGGTTTTGACCCTCCTAGAGCACTAAAATCATACCACTTGACTCATTTTATTTAAGTCTTTGCCATACACTCATTTGGGAGATTGGGAATCTAGGACAAGACCTGATACTCAACTTCACAAAACTCTAAAAACATGTGACATTCAAAACATAGACCACATACTACGGTAGCTGTTATTGTTTTCCTGGTATCTGGTTCTGTACCAATTTTGCTGCGTTGTCTTGATTGGCTTGGTTTTGTCTTGTTTTGTTGTATTTTACTATCTTTAAAATAAAAAAAAAAATAAACTAAAAACCTAGACCATAGCTGGTCTAAGATATATTCTCCTACTCTCACTCGTTCTCTGAACAGATGGCTTTGAAGGAAAAGGATTACAATGAAAACTGAAGGTCATTCACAGCACTCGCTGGAAGTGTAGATCTATGAAAATAATAAAATACAGAAACAAAATTTTTAGAAATAAAATCAGCATTCTCATTAAGACCCAAAGAGGCATGGCCAACAATAAACAGAAGCAAAAGTGATAAGAGAACACATTATGATGAAAATGACAATGGTATAAAATTAAAAGGCAAGAAGTAAGATTAAGAAAAATGCAGCAAAACTAAAAGTATCAAGGGATAAAAAACCACACTAAAAAAACAGTAAAGAACTGAGCAGGAGCTATGAGAATCAGTAAGAAATATGAACAGTGAGTTTGAGAAGGTACCAAATAGTAAATAGAGATTAAAATGATGGTGAGGGAGAAGACAGAGGCAGGAAATAAAACTGAGTTCCATGATAAGATTTGTAGGTGTTCCTAAAGAAATCAGAACAATAGGTGCATGTATGAAAATATGAGTGTATGTGTAGGTATAAGGGGAATTACAATTAAGATCAAGAAAGGTACAGGCTTAAAGGATCTGTTCTTATTTCTTCTTCTAGAAACTGACCTTTAGGAAATAATAAGAAATTTAAACTAAGATTTTCCACAAAATTTTACACAATGCTGTTTCCAGTATTGAAAATTAGTATCCAAGTAAATATTTGAATAAATAATGGAAAATTATGAACCTATCCAAAACTAAGTTTGTAAAATTTTTTCCTTAGTGATAGAAGTTAATGTAAATGAAAACATAGAATCCAAAAATTTAGCCATATATATTATTCTGTATTCTTCACCTTTTTTGCTACATTAATTAGAAGTAATATCAAATGTTAACAGTAATTATCCCTAGAATTATGGAAAGGTTTTTAGATTCCTTTAAACAATCTTCTGTCTACAGTAAATAGATAGTATGGTTGTAGTATAAAAAATGAGTCATTAATTAAAAATATTGCTGCCTTTTCTCTTTGATTGAAAACAGATTCTTTCAACAATAACAAGACACCAAAAATGTTAAGTTCAACAATTAATCAGCAGGCTGCAATAATCCTATCATTTTTTTTCTTACTGCTTTTTTAGTTGATTTATTTCATCCTCTGCAGCCAAAAGGGATATGGCCGACCTCGTCTTGGGTTCTTCACAAGCTTTTCCAGTTTCAGCCACACTGTAAGAGAAATCAGTAACTAAAGACAGATTTTTCAAATTGGCAGGCTTTCCAAATCAAGGTTCTCTTGGGAATTTCTGGCATACGATATAAATTCAACATAAGCAAAAGCAAATTATAAGACATCTGCACTTAATCAGACAATCTTGCAAATATTATGGTTGACGTGTATGCAAAAACATTCCAGCAGCCTTTGCTCAGAGTCAAACACAAAGAAATCACAAAACTACTACCACTGAAAGACTATTGATAAGTATTAATGATAGAATATAAAAGACAAGGAAATTTGTTCAGTTCCTCCTTCTCACTCTCCTAATTCATCTGCTCTAATTACACTCAATCTCCAGGATGCCTCTTCATATAAAATCTGCATTTTTCAACAGTATACCAATATCTAGTCTCATGGTCTTCCACAATGGGTCTGCATTTGACTGATTTTTCCCAGACTGCTTAAATACAAAAAAATTTTTCCCCATCTATAAAAAAAGTCCTCCCCAATTACACTGGCTACAAATGTTCCCTACTTTTCTGCTTCTGACATCTACCAGTTACTGAGCAAAATTCCCTGCGTTTTCAACATAGCTGCTGCCATTGTTAGTTTCAAGGACTCTCTTTACTGTAGACTAATCAAAACAAAGCATATTGTTTCTTTAGGTCTGTCTCAATTTAAAAATAAATGGGAGTGGGATGGACAACACTGGATGAAAATGAAGTTGTCCCTCACACCATAAGACTGCATGGTTATTATTTCTCTGATCTGCCCCAGTCATGTTCAGGCTCTTTCACTACAGCTGTTCTGAGGTGGGTCCTGCTATGGCTTAGACCTTAATGCCCTTCTAAAGCTCATATACTGAAGGCTTTGTCCTCAGTTGCCCTATTACAGACAGCTAAATCAGGTAAAAATTAGTATACATTCAGAAAGAAACTGGAACCTCAAGGAAGTCATCAGACATCAGAATTGTGGCTCAAGATACATCTAAAGAAAGCCAGGCCTCAAGATAAAGATGCAATAGCCAGGCTTAAATCCTCCCTAAGGGGTAACAGTAACTTGGACTTGTAGTGTAATTAGTACTGTCTGGTCCAGAAAGTCCAGATGGGCATCAGTCGGTTGGATGACCAAAGCCTCTGGACCCATCTCTTCCCAAAAATGCCAAAAATGCCATGTATCTATGCTACCTGCTCCTCTTCTTACTGGACCAACACTAGCTAAGTAGCTATACTGGTAATCCTTTAGGCTGATTGTAGTTGTATCTATGTAGTACCTACACTACAACTTTACTATGTAAATTATCCTTACAGAGCCAGGCATGGTGGCTCATGCCTGTAAAACCAGCACTCCGGAGGCTGAGGGAGAAGTATCACTATGAGCGCAAGGCTAACCTGGGCTACATAGCAGGTTGAAGGCAACCTGAACTACATAGTGAGACCCTCTCTCAAAAATAAAAGCCTAAAAACTAAATTACTCTTACAAAGGGCTTTGGTGGCCACCTATTCAGGACCCCTCCTAGAAATCCAGGAGTTACTCTTCTTCTCTTTATTTCTAGTAAAACTCTCCTAACCTCTTCCTTCAGTTCTCAACTTCATTCCTCAATGTTGTTGAGACCATGAACTTGGCACATCTGACATCTAACAGGTCAGAAATTACTTTTCCATTTCCACCCTCCCCCATTATTTTACCATATGCCCCCCAACATGATACTTGGCCCAGACACAGGCCTAAAGCAACAAGGCCAAGTGACCATAGATTGAAAACAGGCACCAAAATAAATCTTTCCTCCTTTTAAATTCTTTCTCTAGGGTATTTTGTCACTGTGATGGAAATCTAACACAAATCCTCACCTGAATTGTGAAGCAAACTGAGAAACAATGGGATAAGAGGTTCCTATCAATTTCATAGATCACAATCAATAGGAAAAACACTTCAAATTCCATCTCACCGCCTCTTTCTCTGCTACTGATTTCAATCACAGTATGTCTCCCTTTCTTTTGAACTCTATCACATCTGTCTCATTGCATTTACACTGTAAAGTACTTGAGGGTAAGGATTTGATTTTATTTGTCTTTACCCTAGCAACTAAAATAGAACATGTCACATAAGATCTTTTTAAATAATGAAAAATGGCTGCCGAGCACCACCACCGGAAGGCCCCTTCTTCCGTGCGCCCAGTACGGGTCGAGGGAGACAGACAGATCCACCTCTGCCTGCTGTGCCCCGCTACCAAAAGGCCACATCCTGCAGGCAGCCAGCATGGGCAAAGAAAACCAGCAGATCAGCCTTCACCCTCAGGGAGCAGCCACCAGAAGGCTTCTTCCTGCAGGTTTCCACCAGGAGCAGGGACACACAGACAGGTAAGCCCTGTGCATACGCAGGCCACCATTGGAGGCCCTTGGTTCCCTCAGGTAGCCATCACCCACTAGCAGAATCAGACAAACACACTTCTATGTGTCTGCCACCATCGTGGAGTCCCAGTGTAGACACACAGGCAGAGAGAAGCAGCCCACCTACATGCACCCCTGATCATCAGCAAAACCACAGTGTAGCTGCATGGGTCTAGAGAAGCCTGCTCCACACCCTGCTACCTTCCTGTAAATACAGAATTAGAGGAAAACAGGTACCTGTCTCATCCTCCTGCACTGCTTAGGGGCAGCCAACATGGGAAGTGCCTAGGACCCCACAACCAGCTTGTTGGGAGGAACCCAGGAGAATGTCAAGATGAAGGAAAAAAGGCAATCTCAGACCTCCAGCACACACAGAATAAGTCTGGGAAATACAGTCATGGAAGAAAATGGAAGTCACACACCTGAAATCTCTGAGAGGAAAGCAACTGAAATAAGCAAACAACTTTATGAGACTGTAAAAGTAGTCAAATCAGAAATAATGTCTCAGGTAAAAGAAGAAATCACAAACATACTGAAAGAATTGTTCAGCGGGTCTAAAGAAGACAGAGACAATAAAGAGAAGCATAGGAAAATAATGGAAACCTTGAATGAATGTAGAAAGGAATTACAATGCATAAAACAGATTCAAAGATGCAGGAAATTAAAAATTCAATCAAAAGCTGGCAAAACTGCTTAAAAGAGACTGAAGATAGACTTTCAAACCTTGAAGACAGGATTGCAGCTAGTGATCCTGAAAGGAAAGATTTCTTAAAAATAACACAGACTCAGGAAATAACACCCCAACAGCTGAAAGATGACGCAAAGAGCATAACTTAAGAGTGATAGGTGTAGGTGAAGAAGCAGAGGTCAACACAAATGAAATTAAATGGATAGTCACAGAAGTAATAGAAGTAAACTTCCCAAACATGGGAAATGGATCTGGCATGCAGATACATGAGGCATATAAGACTCCAACTAGCCATAACCAAAGTAAATCTACACCCAGACATATAATAATCAAGATCC
>PVJX010040934.1:0-14924 GCA_004027295.1 Dolichotis patagonum | reverse complement strand
TTGATGGGTTTTCCTTTATAGGTGATCTGTTTCTTTTCTCTGATGGCTTTTAATATTCTGTTCTTATATTGAATTTCTGGGATCTTGATTATTATGTGTCTGGGTGTAGCTCTGTTTGGGTTGTAGGTGGCTGGAGTTCTGTATGCTTCATACTTCTGCATATCATTTCTGTTTTCTATGCTTGGGAAATTTTCTTCAACAATTTCTGTGAATAGCCTTTGTAATTCCTCTGGTTTGATTCCTGCTTCTTCATTCACATACTTTATTCTTAAGTTATAGATCCTCTTGTCATCTTCCAGTCTTTGTATCTTTACTGCCTGCTCCCTTGTTATTTTGAAGAGATCTTCCCTTTCATGACCCCACATTGCAAGCCTGTGTTCAATTTTTGATAGTCTATCTTTGGTTTCTTTCAACCAGTTTTGCCAGCTTTCTATCGAGTCTAGTTTCCTGATAATCCCTTTGAATCTGCTTCATAAATTCTAGGTTTTTTCTGAATTCTTCATTAAATTTTTCTTTCCATTTGTGTTCCTCTATTCTTCTGTTTGTGTCTTCTTGAGAGGTACCCCACCCTTCTTTTATTAATCTACTTATCTCTTGTTTAATTTGAATTAATATTTCAGTTTTGGTCCCGCTTACGAGGTCTTGAATATATCTCTTTATGTCCGCTAACGCTGTGTTTGATGTTGCATTTTTGCTGCCCTCAGTCTCTTTTGTATTTATATCTCCTGGATCAGTGTTCTCAGGGTTGGGGGCTGGGAGTGTTTTCTTATTTCTCCCTTTCATCATGTTTTTGTTTCCTTCCATACAAGTGTACAGTGTAATTCCCAGACCCTTTTCTTGTTGGTTAAGGCTCCTCTAGAGGGCGCAGGCTAGGAGCTTTAGCCCTCTTCAATAGGTTATCAGAGATTAGAGTTCACCCACGGGCAGTATGAGCTAGCTCCTCCCTTCTGGGCCAGTCAACCTTTGCAGGCCTTCACTGCATCAGTGTGCACTGATCTCAGGGATGTAACTGGGTCCCCACCAGGGGCATGGCCTCATCCAAGCAGATTCCACCAATCTGCTCTGCGAGGGGAATAACCAGCTGAAGCCACTTCCTTATGGAGTTAGGGCTGCCCTGCCCAAATCCATCATGTTGTCCAGTCGGTTTCCCCCTTTCCCGTGGTAGGGTCTTATTCCCATCACTCACCACGTCCCGGAGAACTGCTGGACTGCCTGACCTCTGACTTCAGTGCAGCTGAGGTGGGAATTCACGGTTCCTCTGGGTGGGTCATTTGCAGGGCCCGGTCTGGACGAGCTGCACACCAGGCTGTTCATCTCCGTGCTCCGGCAGCTCAAGCCAGTAGCTTCGGCACGGATCGCTTGTTCAGGTCAGGCGGAATTCAGGCGTCTCAAGGTGGGTGCCATGCTCGCTGATCTTATCTTCACTAAAAGTAGCCCCAGGACCTCTTATTGGAGCAGGTTTTTGTGCTTTAGTTTCTTTCTGGGTTGTGAGAGTCTATCTCTCTCTGTTTGGGTCTCTCCAGGGTGTTTTATTCTGGCATTTGAGCTGTCTCTCTCAGAGAGGGTCTCTCTCCTGCTACCTACCAGTCCGCCAGCTTGTCTCTTCCCGATTGTCTAGTTTTTGAAATTTATGTCTCTTACATTGCTTTCTTGTGATCTGCTTTGTTCTGTTTTATTGTGTTTAATTTTACCCTTTTGATATAATTGCATGTATATTTGCATGGGTAAGATGGATGACCATATCGCTGTTTTTGTCAGATTGTGGAGCAGAACTATTGACAGTGTCACTGTTTGAATGTCTACTTTACATGTTTTAACTTTGTAAATTGAACAACTATTTCCAAGAAGTCAGTATGTAATTTGTCAAGCAATAATTTTTTTTAGGTTTTTTTTGTTGTTGTTCTTTTCCTTTTTTCCTTAGAATACTGTATTGTTGCTACCCTTTATTCTGTTTTGTTTTGTTTTGTTTTTTCTCTTTAAATAAATATTTAAAAAAATTAAGAAAACACCATTAACAACTTGCCACAATGAAAAGTCCAGATTCTGATGGATTCGCAGCTGAATTCTATAAGAAATTTAGAGAAGATTTAAAGCCAATATTCCTCAAACTCTTTAATGAAATTGAAAGAGAAGCAATTCTCCCTAACACATTTCTGGAGGCAAGCACTACTCTGATAACAAAACCAAGGAAAGACCCAACCAAAAAAAGAGAACTACAGGCCAATTTCCCTAATGAACATAGACATAAGAATTTTCAATAAAATACTAACAAACAGAATGCAGCAAATTATTTAGAAGATTATACACCATGACCAACTAGGATTTATCCCAGGAATGCAGGGATGGTTCAGCATACACAAATCCATAAACAAGATATACATCAATAGAACCAAAGATAGCAATCACATGATGATCATCTCAACAGATTAAGAAAAAAATCTTTAGGGCTGGGGATTTAGCTCAGTGGCTTAAGTGCTTGCCTGGTAAGTGCAAGGTCATGAGTTTGATCCCCAGTACCAAAAAAAAGTTTTTGATAAAGTCCAACACTCATTCAGGACAAAAATCCTAGAGAAAATCAGAATAAATGGCCTTCATCTCAACCTGACAAAAGTCATCTATGACAAAACAACAGCCAGGGCCAGGGATTTAGCTCAATGGCTTAAGCGCCTGCCTGGCAAGGGCGAGGTCGTCAGTTTGATCCCTGGTACCAAAAAAAAAAAAACCACAAACAGACAAAACAACAGCCAACATCATACTAAATGGACAAAAACTGAAAACTTTCAATATAAAATCAGAAACAAACAAGGATGTCCACTATCAGCACTCTTATTCAATGTAGTTATGGAAATATTAGCCAGAGAAATTAGACGAGAGAGAAATAAAAGGAATAAGAATAGGAAAGGAAGAAGTTAAACTATCATTATTCACAGATGATATAACACTCTACATAGAAAACCACAAGAATTCCACCAGAAGACTTCTAGAATTAATAAACAAATTCAGTAGTGAGGTGGATACAAAGTCAACACTCAAAAATCAATAGCATTCCTGTACACAAACAACAAGCTCACTGAGAGAGAAGTTACCCACATTCTTCACAATATCATCCAAAAAAAGAAATACTTAGGAATCAGCCTAACAAATGTAAGAAAATATCTAAACATTGGAAATTACAGATTCTAAAAACAGTGATCAAAGAGGATATCAGAAAATGGAAAGATATCCCTTGCTCATGGATAGGAAGGACCAACATTGTGAAAATGGCCATACTCCCAAACCCATTATACAGATTTTATGTAATGCCAATCAAAATACCATTAGCATATCTCACTGATCTAGAGAAAACATTACTAAAATTCATTTGGAAACAGAAGAGACCTAAAATAGCAAAGACAATCCTGGGCAACAAAGGCAAGACAAAGTCATTACAATCTCTGACTTGAAATTATACTACAAAGCTACTGTTAGAAAATCAGCATGGTACTGGCAAAAAAAACCCTGAGGATCAGTGGAACAGATGAGAAGATACAGAACTACACAACTACAAAAACACTTGGCCACCTTATCTTTGACAAATGGGACAAACATGCTCACTGGAAGAAAGACAGTCTCTTTAATATATCCTGCTGAAAAACCATATCTCCACATGCCAAAGGCTAAAACTAGAGCCATGAAATAAATTCAAATTGGGTCAAATATCTAAATATTACAACAGAAATACTAAATCTACTGGAAGAGAAAGTAGGTAGAAATCTTGAAGACACAGGAGTAGGCAGAGAATTAATGAACAAAAACTAAACTGAATGGAAAGTACTTCACAGAATCAACAAGTAGGATCTCATCTTATTTGAAAACTTTTGTACCTCAAAACAAATCAAAAGAGTGAAAAGAAAACCCACAGAATGGGAAAAAAATATTAGCCAACTTTACCTCAGACAAAGGACTTCTGTCTAGAACCAATAAAGAATTCAAAAAACTCAGCCCCCCCAAAATTGAAAGACCCAATCCAAAAATGGACATCCAAAATGAATATACTTCTCAGATAAAGAAATACAAATGGCAAACAAATATATGAAAAATATTCAATATTATTGGTAATTAGAAAAATGCAAATTAAAATAACACTGTGATTCCATCTTAATACAGAAGTAATGGCTATCATCAAGAAATCACCAATAGCAAATGCTGGCAGGACTGTGGGGAAAAAAGAACCCTTCTCCACTGTTGGTGGGAGTGCAGACTAGTACAATCACTGTGGAAATCAGTGTGGAGACTCCTCAAAAGGCTAGGATTAGAGGTCCCATTCAATCCAGCAATTTCCCTTCTGGGGATTTTCCCAGAGGAATTAAAAACATCATATCACAGCAATATATGTCTTTTTTTTTTTTTTTTGCGGTACTAGGGATCGAACTCAGGACCTTGCGCTTATGCCACTGAGCTAAATCCCCAGCCCAATATATGTCTTTTAAACATATATTGTTTTTGAAATTGTCTTTGTTTTTATGTTTTCTCTTTAAAATAATATATAAAATTTTAAAAACATAAAATTCTTGATTGCTGCAAGTTCGAGGCATGCTTGGGCTACATAATGAGATCAAGGCAAGCCTGAGCTACATAGAAAGACATTGTCTCCAAAAGCAAACAAGAAAACAAAAGCAAACACAACTCTGAAAACTCAGGATAAGAATTAGTTGAGTATGGGGGCACACACCTGTAATCCCAGCACTTGGGGGTATAGTATTCCACCTAAGGGATATTCCATAATTTATACAAGTAGTCTCCAATTATCAGTGCTTTAGTCATTCCTTTTTCCACTATAAAAAAGTTACAATGAACATCTTTTGGAACATACCTTAAAGAACACTGGCAAATATATCTCTAAATTAAATTCTTATCAGTGGGATTTCTGGATAAAAGCATGTCTAAATGGTCAGTAGCTAGTCTCAAATTGTTCTTCAGAAATTAGTTCATTTTACCTGTTAATAGACTGTACTTCTAATAAACTATGAGAATTCCTGTTCACTCACTCTCATTATTACTAGATATAATAAATATTTAAATTTAATGCTAATTTTTATTAAATTAAAAAATTTAAATTTGGGTGAGGCATAACAGAGTCTCTTCTAGTAAAATAATGTTGAAGGCCAATACCAAACTATGTACGCTATGTATTTCACTGAGTATATTTAAGTGGTTTTAACATTTGTCTTTTCTAATGGAAATATCAATCTATTGCCTAAATATGTTACAATTTGCCCAGTAATTTCTCCACCATGGCATTTCAAAAGCTTTCCAATTTAAGCTGGAATATGATATGCAGATGTAAATGTACAAATGAGTACACCTTTTTCTCTTCTTTTGAAATATTTCATTTGTAAATATTGTTCACTTTCTGTCAGCAACATGGAAAAATTATTTTTCACCCAAACCCCTGTCAACAACGACTCAAATTGATGTATAGTTCCTAATTAAGCACATTATAATTAAGATACCTCAGTCACTCTCATTAATCAAACTGAAAATTCTTAATGTTGTGAGGGGAAGGGTCTTGCTAAACTTTCTAATTTACTGAAACTGTGCTCAAATTTGCAGTCTTCCGATCCGATTACCGCACTGGGAGTGTTGACATCTTAAACACAGAATTGAGCAGGACACTCAAGAGTTGCAGCAGGATCAAGTGCTGGATGTGGTGGTACATGCCTATAACCTCAGCTTTTGGGAGGCTGAGGCAAGATGATCACAGAGAGTCTGAGCTCAAGGTGAACCTTAACCACACAGTGAGACATTGTCTCGAGAAAGAGATAAAGAGACAGAAAGACAGGCAAACAGACAGTCAGATATTCCATAGGGTGGGAGTGGGCCAGTGAGAAAAGTTCACAGTTTATAATTTTTAATTTTTTTTTACTGGTACCAGGGATCGAACTCTCGACTGCGCACTTGCAAGGCAGGCGCTTATTCCACTGAGCTAAATCCCCAGCCCCTAATTTTTAATTTTTGAATAATGTTTACTTATGCCATATAGTTCTTCTCATGTAACTATACATTTATATTCTTTGATGTGGTTCCATTAGAGTGATTACTGCCTTTATAACCCACTATCTCCTGCTTATATATTTTGGAACTAAAATTTGTTTCTACATATCAACTAGGAATATCTTTCTTACTGAGTTGTTTCATTTAACATTTAATTGTTATGGAAAAGCAGTTTGTTGTTTATAATATCCATTTTACTATATATTTAGTATATATATATATATATATAGGATTTAACTCACAATCTTGCACTTGCCAGGCAGGCGCTTATGCCACTGAGCTAAATCCCCGGCTACCATAGATATTTTTTATTAATTTAATTATCAAGAAATTATCTTCCTTTCAGGACTGATTTAAAATGTGATTCTGATTTGGGGATGACAACAATATGCAGTGTATGTACTATTGTTGCCCCCTCTGATTGATGCGTTTTGAAATTTTAAGGTTTTTGTCTTGTTTCTTTTTCTTGAAATATAATGAATTTGCAAAAATAAATAAATAAAATCTGTGATTCTATTTGCTTTTGGTTTTCTTTGTAGACCTTTTTAGTATTTAACATTTTAACTAATTTAATATGTATTTTAGAGTTAATAAAATACACTGTTGCAAATTAATTTTTTCCATACTCATTTCCATTTTCATTAACATAATATTCCTGACTCACTTTTATTACTTAATGTCATTTAATTGGTCATATATTATATCTTAAATGTTTTAAATCTGCTTTTTATGTCTATTCTACCTCAACATTCTATTTTTTCCTACTTAAGATATGTAGTACTAGAAAATCATGACAATTGTTTAAAAATGTATCAGACTAAATCTTATACTGTTATTATCTTTTTTCCAGAAATGTATCTTGGTGGCATATTTTTTCAAAAACAGTTTACTAAAGATATTCAAGTTCTGTTGTATATCCTATTAAGAATTTAACTGGTAATATGGTGAATCTATAAATTAATTTGTAAAATATCTCTTCATCCATCTTCCCAAAGAAGAAAATATATATTTCTCTTGTGTTCAAATTTACTATTTTTGCCATTAACAGTTGATGACTATTCCTCTGTAAATTACAGATGTTTCTTACTAGATTAGTGTATAAATAGTTATTGTTTTTATTATCACTTATATTTCTAAAGCTTGGATCAAGTCCAGAATTTTTTTTGATCATATAGTTACTTTAGATGTTGTTAACACAGCACTTTGCTGTCTATTATCTCACTGGAGCTTCCCACCAATCCTGTGAGACTGGTCGTTTCAGGCTTGTGACTTCAAAAGTGAAGATATGTAAGAAGCTACAAGGTCATTCAGCCACTAACAACTGTAAATGAGTCTCAAGCCCAAACCTAGAACCCTTTATACCTCCTTATTGGATTGCATAAAAAATATTAAGGGCCAGGCATGGTGGTGAATACCTGTAATCCTATCACTTAGGAGGCTGAGGCAGGATTATTATTGTGATTTAGAGGCTGGCCTGAACTACACAGTGCGACTTATCTCTAGAAAAATCAAAACTCAAAAAAAAAAAAAGAAAGAGAAAATATTGAAATGGCAAGTTGTTTATTATTGTTATTCCTTATAATTTCCCTCAGATCAATGAAAAACACAAAAATTTTGGCATGGTCATTTACTATTCTTTTGACACTTAGCCTTGGTTTGCTTATCTATAAAATTGAGGACCATTTGACATGTCTACTTTGCAAAGTTTTAAAGATAAAACAACACACATATATGAAAATACCCTAGATATGTTGCTTTAAAAAGTCACCAAATGTGAGGAGCTACCTTGAAGGTTTCTTCCAATGCAAATATTCTACCTTTTGATGCTAGAAGGAGAGCAGTTTACACCTAATGTTATTAGGGATACAATACTTTTTACTCTTACTTAATAATTACAAATACCATCTCTTACTGAAGGTGGCAGTGCTGGTTCCAGGAAGCCAGTAACTTTACTATTTTTTAGATATTGTAATTCTCTTAAGTGTTTCTATAATACCTTTATGTTTTAAAACTGTAAATGAATGAAATTATGTTTTGCATTAGAATGTGATACTATTATGGTCTATATAAAGATGTTCCCCAAAAGCCTCATGCAATCATCATAACTAGGGCTTTTCAGAGATAGCTGAATCTAGTATTTGTGATACTGAATCAAAGATATGATGCTGGGATTGATTCATGGTGCAAAGCTAAGACAAAAATTGCCCCAACCTAAGTGTGAGTACTATCCGTCCTAAAGATGGGTAGCCTCGATAAGATATAAGGGACAGAGAGAGGACTAGTGAGTTTCTTTCTGCTTGTCTCTTGCTTGCTGCTTGCTGACTTCTGCCTACCCTACTTTACCATGAACTGTTTCTTCTCGGCAATTCCTGTCTGCCATGCTAGCCTGCCTTGGAGCCAGCAGACTATAGAATAAAACCTCTGTAACCTGTGAGCCAAATATACTGTTTCTTCTTTAATTTGGGGTATTGGGTATTTTGTGTCATCAATGAGAAAAAGTAACTAAGACATTAGCAGTAACTGCTGCTATTGTTGGGCCGGGGATTTAGCTCAGTGGCTTAAGTTCCTGCCTTGCAAGCCTCACATCATGAGTTTGATCCCTGGTACCAAAAAAAACAAAACAAAAAAAAATTGCTGCTATTGTTAATGTACGCCACTGGGATGCCACTGGTACTGAGGTTAAAATTCCAGGCAAGTGATTTGTGCAACTCCTCCAAGCTAGATGTTACGCTTACTTTCCATATTATGACATTCTTGGCTATCATTGCAGCAGCTATGTTAGCTCTTTAAGTAGGTTAGAAGTCATCATGCCTCCCTTTTCCTTTTCTATTACCTATGTGGATGGCAGTGTGAACTAGTGAAAGTAGAGAAGAGTTCATGAGAAGAGATTAAGGCACTTTGGTTTCCCTATTAACGTTGGATTTTGGATACCTTATCAAGTATTTGCCCATGGGAAAAAATTGTGAAGGTCATAACATTTTTCTTCCAGCTCCTAACTTTTCTCTTTTTTTATAACTTTTCTCTTGAGTCCTTTATTTGACCTTATACCCAATTTTTTCCTATCAAAAGAAACCAAATTTGAGAAGCAGAAAAAATATAGAGGAAAGAGCATAGTTTGGGCATTAGCAAACCTATGTTGTCATCTTTATTTTGCCACTCCGAATTTGATTTACTCCAGATTAATCATTTAAACCCTGAGCCACGGTTTTGTCATTTATAAATTCAGGTCAGTGATATCTAGTTGAATGTTGTCTGAAGATAGAACAAATATAAAGGTATGTATATAACATATATTTAGGTTATTAATTTACCAAGAAATAAACATGAATATTTAATGGAGTATCCTCACATTAATGTGCAAATAACCCCAGGGTCCTTATGGAATGACTTCTGCCCTTTATTTTCAGTGTTCTGACTCTAATAAAAGACTGGTACAATTCTCTTCTTACAGGCTCCTATAGAGTTTATGATAGTTTTCATACTATATATCAAACCCATGGGCACTCTACAACTGAGATATAGCCCCAGCCCACCCTCCTTTTTTAAAATTTTTGATATAGTGTCTAAGTTGCCCCAGGCTGGTCTTGAATTTATAGTCCTCCTGTCTCATTCTCTCAAGTAGTTAGGATTATAGGTGTGGCCATTGAACACAATTTTAGGCTGCCATTTTATCTTTACTACAGGTTGCAATGTCCATTTACCTGTTACATTTTCCTCTAAAGCAAGTGGAGTGCTTTGATAGCAGAAACTTTAAGGACACACATCCTAGGAGGTCCAGGTAAAATAACAGAATACCCAATAGATAACTAACACAGATGGAAGGCAAGGGAAAGATGGATAAAACAAGTGCTGATAAAAATAATAACACAAAACAGACTTTGAGATATGCTATGGGAGTTAAAGTCAGAACGGATCTTATTATCTTGGGCAATCAACTTCATAGAAGAAGTGGAATTGGACATAGGCCCTGAAGAATGAGAATAATTTGATAGGTTTAAATTGGAAACACATCATTCCCGGTAGATAGAACAGCATGGTCAAGGCTACAGAACAGGTAAAGAGCAGGATGTCTTTGGAGAATAGCAACTACCCTCACGGTTAGAGTACACATGGGGAAGTTGTGAGAGATGAAGCTGGAAAGGTAAACAGGAGCTTACTCTGAATTCAGAAATGAGGAAGTACAGAATTCACCCTCCTGCTTGGCCTGTGTCAGCTTCTTCCCATGAGTGCAGTGTCTAAGCCCTTTCCTTATTTCTCCTAATATTTATACTCAGGCTGTGGCCTCCTTTCCTCTATTGGTAACTGGCTTGCATTAGGAATCTTTCCTGAGACCATCAGAGTAAAAACTCTGCTCATGCTTTACTATTATTGCCTCTTCCCTCAGCCAACAGTAAACTTACTGAGTCTTCTGACTTTGTAACCCTGATTCTGCTCCTCAAATAATCAAGATCAATCATATAGGCATGAGCCCATTTTGAATTTGATTTCTGAAAATAGTTACATGATTTGACACATGATCTACACATGACAAATCAAAGCAACAGATAAAGTCAAACGGGTAACTTGACAATGGAGTCACTTAGACAATAGTGGGGAGGAGTAGGGTGGTAGGCAGCAAGTTTTGCAAGACAGAAACACTGTTAGCTAGCAGCCCTTTTTTTCCTGGCAAGCCTTGAGGACCTTTAACAGCCTTGAATATCTGGCCCTAGTCAATTCTGATCAAAGTACACTGTCTAGAGCCTGAAGTCATCCTGCCTTCTTAATCTTGGACTAATACTCGTCATACTGAGACCTTGCCTCTGACCTCTACCTTGTTGGCCTGAATTATAACTGTATACCTTGCTACTTTCCTGATGTGCACCGTTTTCTCACTCTAAGGAGTATAGCTCTTCTCTGAATCACCTGGATGGCCTACTCTGTACTGTGGGGCCACGTCCTATGGTGCCATATTGGATTAATGGTAAGAACAGCACTGATACAGAGCAATATTATATCTACTGTATTCCTTCAACTCCATCAGTTTGATTGCTAACAATCTTATAAGTCATTCTTTAGCTGAAGCATAAGGAAAGGAACATAGGTTCAAGTCTAAACTAGACAACTTAGTGAACTGTCTCAAAATAACAGAAAGTGGGATGGGGATGTAGCTCCATGGTGGAGCACTTGTCCAGGTTGGACACCATAAATAAATCAGCCATTCTTTTTTTAAAATTAGTACAAGTTTGCAGTATATGCATTTTGTAATCATTTTGAGGAGTTGGTGCATGTGTATAATGCAGCTTGTTACTTTGTTTTCATCCCCTTCCCTGCTCTACCTTCTTCTCTAGTTCTCCATTCCCCCTTTTCATTCTTGTTTATATTTTTGGCCTCAGTTCATATTTATGGCATATAACTGCCATGGTCATTGATGTTATTAACACCCTGTACATAGCGTATCTTCACTCTACCTACAAGTCATTCTTATAGGTAAATTAGTTTCTTTATCCCATAGGTCCATCTCTCTTAGCTCTTTAACATGACACCACCACTAACATCTCTGTTGGTCCAAATGTGAGTATCCAAGATATGAAAAGGGGCAGTTTATTAGGTGGCCCGATGAGCCTCAGTCTTCAGCCCTACCTCTATGCAGACACTTGCTCTTTCTCACTGAAGGTAGAGTTTACTTCTACCTCTTGTCTTTGGGCTTGGCCATGTAACTTGCTTTGGAGAATGAGATCTGAATGGAAGCATCAGTATAATAAATTTCAAGTCTAGGCCTTAATTGGCTTGCATGTTCCTAATTGTCCCTTTGTATTTCTGCTGTCATCATGAAAACATGTCTAATAGAAAGCTATCTCATTGATCCAAAGAGGAAGACAACACACCCAGAGCAGAGTCACTTAACTCAATACATAACCTGTGTCAAATAAGATAGGTCACTCTAGCTGGCAGGGCCTGAAGCAGGAATACAGAGCCAAACCCAACCTAGTTGAGCAGAACTCCAGCCAACAAGCAGATGCACAAGATCTCCTTGCCCACTTCATCTATTCCATGTCACCACTACTGACAAGCTTGGGACAGTCACTTGCTCATGGGCAATAGGCAAATAAGTTGAGCCAATTAGACCTTCTTGAGGGTTTGCATTTGTAGATTATAAAAAAAGGGATGGAGTTTTCTAGACTTAAAGCTGTGGAATCATTAGCAACATGATGAATGGTCAAGAAAACTGGTATTCAGAGGGAAGGAGGAAAACAGAATAAATATTTAAAGAGTTCAAGAAGAGAGAGAAAAGTAAGAAACAGATAGCACATCTGGAGAGTACACTCAGTTCAGTTCTCTGAGGCTTCTCAGGTCCAGTACATATAAAGCCTGGCTGAGCCGCAGGTCTCATATCTAAAAAGTTGCCTGTTCTGTGATAAAAACTCTTACTTTTCCACTCAAAACATGCACCTGCACACACACTGAGTTTTGTTTTTAGTTAACATAAATGGATTTTTTTCTTGAAACTGAAGAACTAAGATACTTTCCATAATGGAAGAAGGATAGACAACCATGTGTATGATTAGTATTTCCTCACATGGTGGAAAGCTAAATTCACTGTGCAGGTAGGATGTATTACTCTTTCTGCATAGCAAACCATCTTGAAATCTAGGGGCTTAGAACAAACTACTTTGTTTAGCTCAAAATTTGGATTGTCTGTGATAGTGAGAATATTTGGAATGATTGGCACTTCTGGCCTTGGCTGGCATAGCTGAGGCTGGATAGTTTAGGATGATTTCACTTCTATGTCTGGTGATTATGAAGCTAGTTTTCTCAGAAAAACTCAACAAATGACATGTCTCTACTACCTGGGGTCTTTCCAAGACCCTAGTGCAAGCTTCCTCACATGGCAGTTTGAGGATTCCTCAACAAACAACAGGAAATTGAGCCGCATTTAAGAAACACATTAGCTAGGTGTATTGGTACCTGCCTGCAGTCCCAGTGACCTAGAGGTTGAGACAGGAGAATCACAGATTCAGGATCAGCCTGGGCAACTAACTGAGACTATGTATCAAAATAAAAATTTTAAAAAGCTGGTGAGATAAGAGAAACAAAACAAATAAAAGTTCATTTTTTAAGTCTCTGTTCATATTATATTTACTACTGCCTTGGTTAATCGGTGACACAAGGTGGATGCAGACTAGCAAGGGCTCATGTATAAGGGGAAGTGAATACGTTGGAACCTATAATTTCAAAAATATACCACAGACTACAATGGACAGGGGAGAGGTAAAGGTAATGTGGTTTAAGAAGGGGTTATGAGCAAAAGCCCAGGCTGACAAAGTAGGATTGTTTTGCTTTGTTTCATTTTTTTTTGTTTTGTCTTTTTTCTGAAATTGCTATAGTCAAGGTTTACAAGTGAAAAGATTTAATACAGGACACACAAGTTATAGGGTTATTTTATACCATTTACCCAGAGTCAAATGCAGAAGAGTACAGGGGATCCATCCACACATTAGAGACCAAAAGAATCCAGCTGAGGGCCTGGATCCCGTGGCAGTTTCCTCCATGAGTCCAGCTGTAGGCCTGGAGCACACAACAATGTCTCATGTAAGTCTGTATCAAGTATCTGCACTGGGAAGGACCAAAAGCCAGTGATAGAAGCTAGAAAGTCCGTGCCAGCAGGCTGAAGGATTTGTGCCAGCAGGCTGAGATCTGCAATGAAGCTAAGAAGTAATGCCCAAGATAAGGACCAGAGCTCACCCAAAATGATCCACAGCCATCCTCAGCGAAAGTAAGGACCTGAGCTCCTCTAACGCTGAGAAAAGCTGAGTTCATATCAGGAAACCCAGCATGACAAACTTTTCCAGGAGAATCAACAGCACAGCACACTATCTTCCCATCCAGTTCTCTTTTTATGCTGTTTGCAGCTATCCTCAGGTGGGCCTTCCATACCTAAAACCATGCTGACTCAGTTCAACTGGGTGTTACAAACTGACCATGAATTAATCCAAGACAGAAGTACTGAAAATTGCAGTCAGCAACTTAACAGTGAATTAGAAACCCATCCTCCCCTTTTTGAGACAGTGTCTCAATAACTTGCTGAATTGCCCAGGCTGCGCTCAAATTTGTAGGACTCCTACTTCAGTCTCTGAGAGTATGGTTTTACAGGCCTGCACCACTGTACCACAGGGAGTACTATTTTTAAGGGAGTGGGACTAAGAAAACTTCCAGTTTGCTATAACTTTACCTTACACACCTTTGGAGAAGTGTAAGATTTTAATTCAGTACCTCGTTTTAAAGTCATGGTATAAATAGTTATAAAATATCCAATAATTAGCAGTAGCCTTTTCACTCTTATTGGAATATATAATTTCCTTTTTTTCATTTTGAAACACATGATTACAATAGAATTAACACGGAGAAATAATCTTTTTTTTTGTCTTTTTAGACTCTATGCAGTTCAGGCTGGGTGGTCTTGAACTCACAACAATCCTCCTGCCTCAGCCTCAAGTGCGGGGGATTATAGGCATGAGCCACTATGCCAGGCTTAACACAGAGAAATACTAAGAGAATGAAACTAAAGTTTTTCCTGAATACGATCCATGTCACAAATTATCTTACAGACAATTACAGGAGGAAAAATTCTTCTATGCAAAACATTTCAGCCAGGCGTGGCTAGGAAATTTAAAGGAAAAAAACAAGGCATAATGGCACAAGCCTATAATCCTACCACTTGGTAGGTTGAGGCAAGAGGATCATGAGGAGATCAAGACTAGCCTAGGCTATATCCTGAGGCCTTGTCTCAAAAAAGAATCACAAAAGGGATACCAGAAAAGGTACCCAACCTTAATTGAAATGTAAATGAGGCTTTTGCTTATTTGCTTTTTGAGACAGGGTCTGTGTATTCTTTTTTTTTTTTTTTTTTTTTT
>PVJX010040933.1:0-14924 GCA_004027295.1 Dolichotis patagonum | reverse complement strand
AGCATGGTAATGGCAAAGAAATAGACCTGAGGATCAATGGAACAGATTAGAAGATGCAAGTATAAGTACAAAGACACTCAGCCACCTGATAATTGACAAAGGGGCTAAACATGTTCACTGGAGGAAGGATAGCCTCTTTAATAAATGGTGTTGGAAAAATTGGCTCTCCACATGCAGAAGACTGAAAATAGATCCATGCCTATCACCATGCACAAAACTAAAGTCTAAATGGATCAGAGACCTAAACATTAAAACAGAAACACTAAATCTACTGTAAGATAAGGTAGGTAGAAGTCTTGGAGACATAGGGGTAGGCAGAGAATTCATGAACAAAATGCAAACTGCAGGGGAAACATTTCAGAGAATCAACAACTGGTATCTCATATATTGAAATGTTTCTGCACTTCAAAAGAAATCACCAACAGAATGAAAAGAAAACGCACAGAATGGGAAATAATTTTAGCCCGCAACCCCTCAGACAAAGGACTTATATAAAGGACATATAAAGAATTGAAAAACATCAAGCCCGCAAATTCAAAGACCCTCCCCAAAAACGGGCATCTGAAATGAACACACAGTTCTCAGATGAAGATATACAAATGGCAAATAAATACATGAAGAAATGTTCACCATCACTGGTCATTCAAGAAATGCAAATTAAAACAACATTGAGATATCATCTCACTCTGGAAAGAATAGCTACCATCAAGAAATCAACTGATAACGAATGTTGGTGAGGCTATGGGGAAAAAGGAACACTGCTCCACTGTTGGTGGGAGTACAGACTGGCGCAACCACTATGGAAATCAGAATGGAGAATTCTCAGAAGACTAGGACTGGAAGTTCCATTCAACCCAGCTATTCCCCTCCTGAGAATTTTCCCAGAAAAACTGAAAGGGTCATGTCACAGTGATATATGTGCACCCATGTTCATAGTAGCACAATTTGTAATAGCTAAATCTTGGAAACAACCAAGATGCCCATCAACCGCAGAGTGGATGAAAAAGATGTGGTATTTTTTTACAAAGGAATATTACTCAGCTGTGAAAAGGGATGATCTTTAGGCTTTGATAGGTAAATGGAGACAACTGGAGACTATCCTCATTAGTGAAATAAATAATAATCATGTTTATAAATATCACATTGTGTCTCCAGTGTAAAAAATAATAAGAAACGTAGGAGTAATAAAACCCAAAATGTGTAATTGCTATTGTAAAAAAGTGAGGAAAAGAAAGTGCTCTAATGGATATAACTGCATGTATGTTTAAGTGTGTAAGATGAATGACCATATTACTATTTTTGTTAGATTGTTGAGCAGAACTGTTAACAGTGTCACTGTTTGAATGTCTACTTTGTATGTTTTAATTTTGTAACTTGAACAACTGTTTCCAAGATGACAGTATGTTATTTATCAAGTAGTGATTTCTTAGTGGGTTTTTTTGTTCTTTTCTTTTTTCCTTGGAATTCTGTATTGTTGCTACCCTTTTTTCTGTTTTGTTTTTTTTCTCTTTAAATAAAATTAAAAAATAATAAAAGTTGCATACACTTACCTATGAATGCCTCATTTATCCTTCTTTTTGGCAGAGTAGTACTCCATTGTGTATAAACACCATATTTTCCTTATCCATTCATCTCTTGAAGGATATATACACTGTTTCTAAGATCTCACTATTACAAATTGTCATGCTATAAACATGGGTATGCATGTATCGCTGTAATATAATGATTTTTAACTCCTTTAGGTAGGTACCTAGAAGGGGTTAGGTGGGTCAAAAGGAATTTCTATTTTTAGTTTTTTGAAGAATTTCCACATTAATTTCCATAGGAGATAGATAAATAGGGAATAAGAAGGAATTCAAATAATTTCCCAAATTACCTATCCTTTTGTTTCAAAAATATGTTAATATATGTTAATTTCTATCATTTATGCTACCAGTTTCTCTTAGTTCATTAAAAGTTTATGCTATTATCTGTTTCTTCTGTGTAAGATTCTTTCTCTCCTTTTTTAGCCATCATGATATCACTTTCTGGGGGGTGGGGTTGCTATATTTTTTGAAATTGATACTGGCAGATTGGGTTAATGCAAAAACTTTTTATTTCTTGAAGGGAGAGAGATGATTAGGTTATGAGGGTGCGGGACTCATGAATGGGGTTAGTGATCATGATAATACAAATATATACAATATATTTGGCTTTCTTTTCTTACTTTAAATTTTTGCTCTAGAAATTGAACTCAGGACCTTGCATGGAGTTACATCCCTGGTCCTTTTAAAAAACTTTTTATTTTGAGATAAGTTCTCACTGAATGTGTTTCTTCTTTGTAAAAGAGAGTCCTTTTTGTCTATGTCTTGCACTGTAACTACTTCTATGATTACGTACACAGCATATTAACTACTGCTATTCTCTTATTATTTTGTTATGAAATTTTATTTTAGTTTTCCATAAAATACTGTTGGAACCTTGAAAAAGTGTAATATCTGCAAATGTACAGAGTTCTCTGAGAACAGATAAAGTGAAACCCTATTTCAACCTGTGTATCAGAGATTTCACCAAGGTAAGCCAGGCAAAGGAGAGGAGAAAAATATTTCCAGTGAAAGCCTATAAGACTAGAAGGAGCCAGGTATGTTGAGGAACCAAGGGGATAATGGCAGAAGTAAAATAAAGATACAGTGGTCAACAGCCTACAGATTATGGTGTCTTGACGGCCCTATGAAGCCTACAGACTATTACACAGTGACAAGTCTCTTTCTTTATTTATAAAACAGGATAAACAGTAACACTTCCCTCATAGAGTGACTGTGAAGTTAAATGGCATCACTGTCCTCTATCCCACATCTCTTTATTAAATCTATCACCAGGTTTTATCAGCTCCACCTTCAAAACTTTCATCACCTCCAAAAATCATCTCCATCTCCAGTGACACCACACTAGCCCAAGTCACTGTTCTACCTGGGCAATTAATAACTGGCTGCTTGGATTCCATTTTGCTCTCCTCCAACCCATTATTCCAGGGGCAGCTAAAGTGATCTTATTAAAACATAAATCTAGGGGGCTGGGGATTTAGCTCAGCATCATAAGCACCTGCCTTGCAAGCGCGCGGTAGTGAGTTCGATCCTTGGTACCAATTTAAAAAAAAAAGAAGCTAAAACATAAATCTAATCATTACACATCTTTGCTTGAAATCATTCCCTGAGTTCTCTTTGCTTTTAGGTTAGCAACCGAATCCTTAGGATACATGCTAATTCTACCCCTTCAAGTGCATTTCATTTCCCACTCCCACTCCCACTGCCCCAGGTTAATTCCAATCTATCCTTAACTCCCTTGTTCAAGGAAGTCTTTTCTGCTCTCACCCCACCATCCATTTTTGGATTGTTTTGTTATTTGTACCGGAGAATCATGTTATTTCCCTTTTGATCACTTATCTCTGCAATTACATAGTCACTGGTATGATTAATTTATTATCTGTTTCTTCTGCAAAATTATTAGGACCAAGAAAGGAAAGGGCACAGGCATATATTTTGCTCACTTTCATAACCTCAGAACCTTGCCCAGTGCTTGACAATAGGAAGTGTTTAATGGATATTGGTTGATTGAATGATGGGAATATTAGTTAATGCTACAAATAAAAATAACAGTAATGGATGAGGATGTAGTTCAACAGTAAAGTGCTTGGCTAGTATGTGCAAGATCCTGTATTTGATCCCTAAGCACTACCAAAAGTAATAGTAACAGTAAAATGAATAATAAACGTAGTGTTTCATTAATAGATATTCCTGTAAGAACCAGCTCTAGCAAAATAATGACACAGACCCTACAACCTCTTTTCAGAACCTCTGTGCAGTGGTACCTCAGTTCACAAACTTAGTTCATTCCACCATTCTTGGGACGATGGCCACATTCTGTTCATGCGGGGAAGATAGCCACGGTCCTGTTCATCATGGTCCTGTTTGTTACCTGATACAGAGTTTGCAAACAGAAGCAAAATTTAGCTGAACGTTTCTGTTTGCAAACCAAATTGTTCGCTAACAGAAGCATTGGTGAACCAAGGTATCACTGTACTTATATTGAAATCAGTTTTGCTGTCTAATTACATCTACCAGCAAGCATGGTTATGAACACAGACTCCAAAGTCAGATGAGACCTGAACCCTGGTTCTGACTGGTTATGACTTTGGAGAAGTTAGCCTCTCTGGGACAGAACTTCTCAATCTCATGAATTTAATAAGCTCAGGTGTGGAAAGTACTTAGTGCACTCAAAAGTATTATTGCATCTTGCAGGTTTATTACTAACCCAATTATCTATTAAAGTGCATAGCAAAATCAGAAGGACTTGTTACCACATGCAGCCTGCTTGGGGCAGGGTGGAACTTCCTCATGATATATGGTCTTGATACAGTTTCCTATAAATACAGTAAAGAGAAATGGTAGAGAAGCAAGGAAGAATACAAGTGAAGGTTGTGAAACAATGGAGTAGTTCCTAAGGGTTGGTTTTCTAAATAGTAGGAAACCTCTAAAGTATTGATATAAAATTGAAACTTGATCTAATCTATCCTTCTTTGGACTTTTGTGCCCTTGAATCTCCAAAAATTATTACCTTTCAGGAAACCGAATTAATTAACATGCCCTTTGTTTGAATAGCTTAGCTAACTGCCCATTTTCCTCCACAAAATGTGCTTTCTGATAAAAAAAAGGCATTGCTTTTCCTTGAGATTGATACATTTTTAAAAGAGATCTTGGAGTTTGAAAAGCCTTCCTGATGCAAAGGATTGAACCTCACACTGTGGAATTTTTAAAAATTAAGACATAATGCAAAAATAAGATCAGGGTCTCTTTCTTCCTCTCTCTCTCTCTCTCTCTCTCTCTCTCTCATTCATGGATCTGGATGCTATAAAAGGAGCAGCTTTTCCTCCACTATGCCCTCTGCCATGCCATTCTGCCCTGGAGTCAGCTGACCATGAACCGCAACTCTTAGCCAAATAAACCTCTCATCTCCTCCTTTAAACTGTGGTGTTGAATATTGTGTCTTAATGAAAAGAAAGTAACTAAGACATATAGTAATAAACAGAAGAAGGAAAAGAGGGAATCCCTGTTTTAATAACTTGCATTTTATTGGGAGAGAAAAAACAAGATTCAAAATTGAAAAAATATAGAGCCAGACATAATGACACATGTATGTAATCTCAACTACTCAGGAGATTGAGGCAGTAGAATCACAAACTCGAAGCCATGTTCAGCAATTTAGCAAAACTTTGTCTCAAAATTTTAAAAAATCAAAAGCACTGTGGATATAGCTCAGTGTGGAAGTGCTGAGTCCAATCCTCAGTACCACAAAAAAGTAGTCATGTTGCATAGTGAAAAGTACTAAGAGACAGGAAGGAAGGAAGGAAGGAAGCAAGTAGAGTAGGGAGACATGAAATGAGGAAGGGGGGTGAAAGGCATCAGTAGAAAGATGACTTTAAAATTAAGCCCTGAATGAACTGAGAGAAATAGTTAAACAGATATCTTGAGGAAGAACATTCCAGGCTAGCAGAACAAGTATAAAATTCCTAAAGGATTTTTTGGCATGTTTGGCGAAGTGGACTATGAGGCTGCAGTGAAGGGAAAGTGGGGAAGCTTGCCAGGGTGTTAGGTGACCAAGCTAGCAAGGAAACCAAATAGAATCTTTTAGTTCTTAATAAAAGTCTTGGCTTTCTTTTTTCTTTTTCACAGTATGGAAGATCAAACTCCCACTCTTCAAAAAAAAAAGACATAAAATAGGTTCAGGGAGGACACATTACACTATGTGTTTGGAGTTTGGCAGCAGTTAGAAGCAAGTGTTTGGAATCGGGCAGATGGAATTTCAAATCCAATTGCAAATCCCAGATGCAACTTATCGTTGGAGTGAGCAAGGTAAAATGTAATTAAGTTGTTTTTCCACAACTTTGAAATGGGGTTAATAAGGATCTATTGTACGACATTGTTGGGAAGATTAAATGAAATGACATAGTCATTCGAGAAGTCTGCATAATTTTTGAGTGATCACATATTTTATTATTCTATAACATCTGGTGATGAAAAATAAACCATGGTGGGTGCTTCCCAGAGAGCTGTGGAGTATGTGTGGTCGCCAGCCCTATTTCTCATTTGTGTTCCAGGCAGAGAGTAGAAAAAGCAGCAATAACTGAGATGCCAGACCAGTGGCCATTAATACAGATGCCAACTTTTAACAGGAAATAGCCTCACGGAGGACACAAAGTGCTGGCATTCCAAGCATGTGCTACCACAGGTGGCCAATGCACCTGCATTTTAACTGCAACTCAACACCTGAGTCAGGTGTAGACTTTTCCACCTGTGGTATCATGTATGTCCATGTGCAGAGTTTTGGATTCTCAGGGGACAGAAAGTGTAGCTCAGTGTAGAGCAGTTGCTTAGCAGGTGAAACACCTTGGTTTCCATCGCAACATCGACAGTAAAAGAGTATCTCAGACTAGTGATGTTCAGACTAGTGATGCTCAACTTGCACAACTCTAGGCTAATAGCAAATTAAGAAATTTATGTGTGTGGTGGTGAGCACCTTTAAAGTCCAGCACTTAGAGACTGAGGAGGATCTCAAATTCAAAGCTAATCTGGGCAATTTAGCAAGACTTTGAAAATTAAAAAAAAATGGCTGGAGGCATAGGTCAGTGGTGGAATGCTTGCATAGCATGTATGAGGTCCTGGGTTCAATGCCAAGTACTGAAAAACAAAAAAGAACTTGTTTTGCTGAACAAATTAATACATAAAGTGGAAGAAAGTAAGTTCATCTGCAGGCTCAGGACCTGGTGGAATATTGATGATGTCTTCACCTCACAGAGATTAAAGAAAGAAAGAGTTGTGTTCAAGTAAACCTCTAGATTGCTGATAAGCAATTCATGATTTCCAGTGCTGTATTTAAGAAGAGCCATTATGAAATCCTTACAACGTAAATGCCCATTAACTGAGGAATGGATAAAAAAGATATGGTACTTTTATACAATAGAGTAATACTCAGCTATAAAAAATGATGACATTGAGGTTGGTTTTTTGTTTTGTTTTGTTTTGTTTTTTGTTTTTTGGTACTGGGGATCGAACTCATGACCTTATGCTTACCAGGGAAGCACTTAAGCCACTGAGCTAAATCCCCAGCCCTACATTGAGATTTTTATAGGTAAATGGATGCAACTTGAGACCATACGGATAAGTGAAATAAATCAAACTCACATTTGTAAATACCATATTGTCTCCCTAATGTAAGAAATGCTAAGAGTACACAAGATACAAAATACTCAATAAATACTGTGAAAGGGTAAAAATCTGCTGAAAGAGGGAAAAATATCTCAGGGAAAAGGAGGGGAGAAAAGGAAGGGAAAAGAAAAAATATCTAGTTAACGAGAATCTATTGTATTATACATGATGATATGAACTGCTACTTTGAAAAAAAAAGAGACATTATGGTAGCCATTGTTTATTTCCTATCATTATGCTGTGAAATCCAGTAATGCTTGTATTCCTTGTTTAGAGTGGTTTTAGCCTGTTTTGTATTATTTAATTTCAACATACATGAAGGTATGGACAGCTATTTTGAAGAGAACAAGAAACATTATGGTAGCCATTGTTGATTTTCCTATTGTCTGGTTTTGAATTCCTGTAATGCCTTCATTATTCTGTTTTGATCAGTTTTATGCAATTTTGCGTGGTGTGAATTCATTGTGTGTGAAGATATAGACAACTATTTAGAAGAAAACAAGAGACATTATGGTAGCCAATGTTGATGTCCTGTTGTCTTGCTTTGAAACCTGTGTCACTTACATTGTTTTCTTCTCATCTGCTTTGTTCTGTTTTGTTATGGCTTGTTTTACCCTCTTTAAAATAAAAAAATAAAATAAAATAAATCCCTATTGGTGACAAAAGCAAAGAAAAGACAGCTTTCATCCGCTCTGTGGGGTTTTTACCCATTTGAAAGGCTGCCTGACATATATTAAAAGCCCAGACACTTTCCAGAATTTGATTGAAAAAGCAATCAAGGTCTGTGGGTATAGCTCAGTGGGAGAGCATACTTTCCTAGTATGTGCAGAGCCCTGAGTTCCATTACAAGCATGACAAAGAAGAAGGAAAAGAAGAGGAGGACAAGAAAAAAAGGAAAACAAAAAAGTAACTGGTTGTTTTACCAGTTACCTGGAGGTGCCTATTTGTGGAACTGGCATAATTATATTTGGAAGAGCTTTGGAAGAGAGAGCCATTGACTCCTTATATTACTGGATCACTTGAAAAAACAGCCTGAAAATGTCCCCTGGCAATGCCAGTTCTTCTAAAACTAAATGAAATAGTTTGGACATATAAAATATCACAGCAGGGATTGGGCATAATGCCTGGGAAGATGAATGAATAGTCAGGGCCCAACTTTTTTTTATTTTAAAGAGGATAAAACAAAATAAAACCGATCAAAACAAACCGGTGTAAGAGATACAGGACTTCAAAACATTACAAAATCAACAATACTTACCATAATGCCTTTTGATTTCTTCCAAATAGCTGCAGATAACTTCAAATATAGTGAAAATCCAACAGAATAGAATAGAAACAATAAAAACAAAACAATGAATGCAATAAAGGATTTCAAAACAAGCCAATAGTAAACCCAAAATTGCTACCTTTGTGTATCTTGCTATCTTTGAAATAGCTGCTCCTGCCATCAGATTTAACATAACCAAACCAAACAAAAGAGAATAAAACCCAACCCAACAAAACAACGGAAATGATATAAGACTTCCAAAACAAGACCGTAGGGAATCAACAATGGCTACAACCCTCAGAAGGAGATCCCGCTTAGATGCCACACTGTGTACTGCCATCCGCTGAACCTATAATCAGACCTCTGGCCCTAGACCTGCAAATGGTAGGGAAACACCAAAGCGCCACAGGCATCCAATTGCATTGCACCTCGATAGCTATCACCACAGCCTGTGTTTCTCCAGATAAAGTGGTTCCTTATGACAGGGAGGGGTGCTCCTTGTTTGCTGGGGGTCTGTCTGTTCCCCGTCTAGCAGCAGTTCACACATGGCCTTGGTCCCCACAGAATTTGGAGCCCCACATTTAGAGACGTTTGCAAGATTTGGGAGATTCCACAGATACAATGGGAGTTGTTTGGAAGACTGTTCAAAGTTTGTAAAACCTGTCAATTAGTGGATTCTGGGTGGTCAGGTCATAATCAGAGTTGACAGTAGAAAGGGCTGTGCAAAGGCATTGTAGGGGAAGAGAAGGTAGGTACAAAATGCCAGAGCTTGGCAGTCAGCAAGAGTATTTAGGGCATGACTATGTGGTTGATCAAAATAAAGCTGTCCTTGCTGGGAGACCTCCAAAAATAAACTAACTTTCACTGGGTAAATTTACCACTTGAGCCCTTCTTACTTGAACTTTTAGAGATTGTCAAACTGATTGGCTCAGGGTTCTATTTTATCATGTTGTAGCAGGCAGCTGAGTTAGAAATATTATAGGCAGTGAGATAGGGCTGGGTCCTCAATGTAACCAGTGCAGACACCTGGCAACCATGGGGGAGACAGACACCTCCTGCTGTGGACCAGGCCTCAAGACAAAGGATCAAACAAATGCATCTACATCCTGGGGACTGATATTCTAATTAGTTCCCTCTCACCCTGGAGCCACTATCCCATCCTTCTAGGGGAAAGGTCACAGCTCCAAGAATGCCCGCTTGCTGCGTGACTTGCTTTCCCATTTGTCCCTAATGTAATCAATTTTACCTGAACTATTGATCTTATTGGCTAACTATAGTTATGTCCCACCTTATGCCCATCTGCTTTGTGAGTTCCCAGTCTTCCCCCACCTTGAACCTGGTTTTACTCTATAAAAGTCCCTAGAAAAGACAATGTCCTGGGCAACCTGCTTGGGACCCCCTTCTGTCTCTCTTCAGACAGAAGCTTTCTCTCAATAAAGATATTCCACTCTTCACCTCTGTTGTTCCTAAAATTCATTCTTCAATTTTAGAGAACATGAACTCGGACATAGTAGGTCGAGAGTTTCATTCTCCTATATCAATGTGTTATTCACTATTTCCACAGTGTTTAAAAATCAGGGATAGGGGACTGGGGATGCAGCTCAGAGGTACAGTGCATGCTTAGCTTGTGAGGCCCTGGGTTTTATTCTTAAGGCTGAGAAAACAATAAGGGTAGGGATGTGGCTTAGTCAAACACTTGCCTACATATGTGAAACCCTGGATTCTATTCCTAGCACCACAAATAATATTAATTGATATTGTTCTTGTCTTTGTTGCAGTGCTTAGGATCAAACTCTGGAGCACTGTTCCCCTGAGCTATATCCCCAGTCATTTTTTTAAAATTTAGTTTTACTTAAGAGACAAGTTCTCACTAAGTCACTCAGGCTGGCTCAAACTCACGATCCTCCTGACTCAGCCTATGTGTGTAGCTGGAATTATAGGCATGTGCCACCAGGCAGGCCTTGATGCAGGTTTTTGATGACTTAGAAAGAGTGTAGTGTCATAAAGACATAGAGGAGAATATAACCATTGGCTTTTACCAATTAGAATCTGTCAGCTGGGGGGAAATTGGGATCCAATTCAAAAATTCAAATTTGTAGCACAAAAGTTGACAATTGCGAACAACAGCCTCAGGTAATTGCCCTAGGAGGGAAGAAACCATCAGCCTGGCTAAACTTTTGAGGAAAATGCATTTTGTTCTTGCTAGAGACTTACTGGAGAATTAGTAATTGGGTAGGACAACCAGGGAAGTAAGAGTAAAGGAAACAGAAGCGTGATCTCTGAACTTGAGAAGACAACTACAAAATACTTTCCCTAAGTTCTCTTAGAGTCAAGTAAGCTCTCATCTCAGGAAGTAAATTCCTGCCTCACATTTTTTCACAGACCCTCAAAATGCTTATTTCAGGACTAGAGCTGTAGCTCAGTGGTAGAGTACTTGCCTAACATGTGCAAGGCTCTGGGTTCCATCCCCACCCTTCCAAAAAAAATGAAAACTTACTCCACCTCTGCATGCCCTACTGAGAGCGACAGGTTGAAATGTCATATCAAAACGTAGAAAGACTTGACCCAGAAGGCATTTGTTCTCCTGTAAACTGTGAGAATAGGTGAGAAATGACAAGATCCAGATGCATGCCTTGGGGACAGCATCTAACAGCAGCAGCCCAGGCCCTAAAAACCATATTTGACATCAACTAAAGAGGTGAAAAAGGTAACAGATGTGATAGCAAAGAAGGAAGCAAAGCCTTGCTTCAGAGTCAATGCAGTTACCGATGGGCTCACCCTGGTAAATTTTGATCCCCAAAGAAGAGGTTAGAAAGTTCCCCTTTGTCCACATTCAGGCTTCCTTTCTTTCAGTAACACAACTGAACAGCCCAGATCAGGCTGTGGGGTGGGAGGGAACAAAGACAATGACAGAAGGCTGTCTATGATTTGCAGAAGGAGGCATCTAGGATATTTATTTCATCTTGATACTGTGTTGAAATTCAGGGGGGATAGGCTTGATCCTCTGCCCAGCTTTGCATCCAAGAAGGCACTGTCTAGGCTGGGAGTTTAGCTCAGTGATAGAGCACTTCTTTCGCATTGGCCCCTGGGTTCCATCCCCAACATTGCCCCCAAAAAAGGAAGAGTCTTGCTTCTCTCAAAAAGAATTTGCTCAGGCCAGGGATTTAGCTCAGTGGCATAAGTGCCTGCCTGGCAAGTACGAGGTCATGAGTTCAATCCCTGGCACCAAAAAGAAAAAAGAGTTTGCAATTTAACATATAACAATTTCCTCTTCCCCAGAGCATCACTCTCTTCTCTATTCTAGAGGTTAACAGAAGATGTAGATGTTCCTTTGTAATGGCTCTAGAGCTTTTCCCCAGGACCATTTATAATATAAAGATTTAGACTGTTTTAGACATGAATTCAAGTCTTTTACTACTTACTAGATGTATGAACCTCAGTCATTTAATTCACTTCTCTGAAAGTTAGTATTCCTATCTGAAAAATGAGGATGATTGGGCTTACACAGTTATTGTGCAGTTTAAATGAAATAAAATTAAGGCCTGCCACATAATAAGCACTTGGTATATTACTATTATTACTATACTGTGGGTTGTTTACTGTAAAATTTATCTCAAAGAAGACCATTTCAAATAATAAGGAAAACATAAGCTTTGAAGCCAGACAGAACAAGAGTTGGATGCTGGCAACTATTATTAATTATACTTCTTTGAATCTGTAACATAAAACTCTCCAAATGACCATCAATATTCACCTAATAGGTACTGGCACATTAAGGTTTTGTAGGAATTAAAGCTTTATTGCAGTCAGGTGAACTAAGTTTTTGATAAAAGTGTAAAATTAGAAGCAAGCCTGAACATTTATGTAAAATGAGGAAATAAATCTCAAGAAACTACAAGTTTTACTTTTATTTAATTATTTTTGCAATTCTGAGAATAGAACGCAGAGCTTCATCTACACTGGGCATGTGCTCTACTACTGAGCTACACCTCCAGCCCACCATGAGTTTTTAAAACTGAAAAATATCACAAGCATCAAAAAATCAAAAAAATCCAATCATGGTGCCACCACACACCTGTAAACAGCACTCCGGGAGACTAAAGCAGAAAGATCACAAGTTCAAGCATAGTCTGAGCAACTTAGCAACTTACTGAGACCCTGCTTCAAAATAAAAAATAAAAAGAGCTGGGAATATAGCTGATGTGAAGGTTCTGGGTTCAATCCTTAGTACAGCAAAAAAAATTTCAAGAAAAAACAATATTTTCCATCATATTATCTGGCTCACCTCTATGCAACCTTCTTTTTGTATACTTTTTACTGTAGATCCTTTGATTACCTCTCCATCCAGTGCTCCTCCTGTAGTGTAACTTTTATAGTGGGAAACAAAACCAACTTAGTTTTCCCCCAAGAGTTTATAAGTCTCAGGATCACAAATCAACCCTGGTTAATGTTGTGTAAATTTTCTGGATTGTTGTCAAATTTGGCAACACCTCTACCCAACTTCTATCATTTTTTTAATATATGAGCTGTAAGAATTTGAAAGTGTCAAGGTTTTATTCAGTAGCTAATCTTAAACTTTGAATTGACTAGAAGTGTTCCCACAAGTCATTCCTACACCGGTACAGCCAGCAATAACCATACAGAGATGTGACATCATGCCACATTAATGCATCACACTCACCTCAAATAAATGTGTCTACAACTCAGTTTCTCTTCATTTGTATTCTAGAAATGCCTGTTCTCACTCCAACACTACTCAACATGAGGGGAAGCATGATAAAGAAGAAGAAATAATGAAAGGAGGCAGCAGGCTTAACTCACTGCATTTACAACTTATTTTCACAAATGTGGCAAAACAAATTATTGTCCCAGCAACTCATAGGATCTTGGCCAGGGGCACAAAAGGGTCTGTGCAAAGGAGAGGTGCTGAGGCTTAGTCTTGTTTAGCATCAAAGAAAATTTGCTTTGAACACAAGTCTGAAGTTAGGATTAAATGAGATGGTTAAAATAACAATGCCCTATATGGACTCTAACCCTTCATAAATAGTAGCTTCTTTCTCTTTTCCCCTGGTGAAAATAAATTTATATTACTCTACATGACTCTAACAAAAGCCAAGTATCTGCACAGACAAAACACTCCAGTGGCAATGAGTCATTTAACTCTTAAGTTCAATTCTCAATAGTCTCCAACTTAATTTCACAAAAGAGCAGATTTGGCAGACAGAACTCCCCTTAGAAAGGAAACAAAAGCTAAATCCATGAAAAGGCAAAAGTATAATCTGGGCTGGGAAAAGTTAAACAATACTCCATTTTAATATATTTTGTGCTGTCACAAGTAGATACAATGTTAGTAAAATTAATCTTCACATATACATTCTAAGTATTCTAGTATTGTGAACTTCATTGAATTTGAACACACACACACACACACACACACACACATCAACAGGATGACAACTCAGAGAAAATAGGTAGAGCTAGCCTAGGAAAGTACTACCACTCAATCCTAGACCTGTTCTTTAACAAAAGCCTTTCTAGGGGAGAAGTCCAAAGATGGCGGACCGGTAGGTAGCAGGAGAGGGACCCTCTCTGAGAGAGACAGCTCAAATGCCAGAATAAAACACCCTGGAGAGACCCAAACAGAGAGAGATGGACTCCCACAACCCACAAAGAAATTAAAGTGAAAAAAACCACTCGAATATGAGGTCCTGGGGCTACCATTAGAGAAGCTAAGATCAGCGAGCACAGCACCCTCCTCGAACCGCCTGAATCCCTGCCTGAGACCTGACCAAGCAATCCATGCTGAGACTGGCTTGAGCCGCCGGAACACGGAGCTGAAGAGCCCTGCATGTGGCTCGCCAGGACCTGGCCCTGCACATGACCCACCCAGAGGCACCGTGAATTCCCACCGCAGCCACACTGAAATCGGAGGTCGGGGAGCCCAGCAGTTTTCGGGGACCGGCATCAACACGCGGTGAGTGATGGGAATAAGACCCTCCCATGGGGAAGGGAAAACCGACTGGACAACATGTTGGATTTGGGCAGGAGAGCCCTAACTCCATAAGGAAGTGGCTTCAGTTGGTTGCTCCCCTCATCGAGTGGATTGGTGGAATTTGCTTGGACTAGGTTGCGTCCCTGGTGGGGACCCAGTGAGTCACTACAAATTAATGCCCTGAGATCGGCATACACTGATGCAGTGAAGGCCTGCAAAGGTTGACTGACCCGGAGGGGAGGAGCCAGCGCACACTGCCTGTGCATGAACTTTAATCTCTGATAGCCTATTGAAGAGGGCAAAATCTCCTAGCCTGTGCCCTCTAGAGGAGCCTTAACCAACAAGAAAAGAGTCTGGGAATTACACTGTACACTTGTATGGAAGGAACCAAAAACATGACAAAAGGGAGAAATAAGAAACAACT
>PVJX010040932.1:0-14924 GCA_004027295.1 Dolichotis patagonum | reverse complement strand
CAACTATTTCCAAGAAGTCAGTATGTAATTAGTCAAGTAATAATTTCTTAGGTTTTATTGTTGTACTTTTCCTTTTTTCCTTGGAATACTGTATGGTTGCTACCCTTTATTCTGTTTTATTTTGTTTTGTTTTTTCCTCTTTAAATAAAATTATTAAAAAAAAAAGAAAATACTTCATGTTTAAAACCAAAGAATATGGAAAAATTTAAGTGAAATTCAGAGTTCTGTGTGGAAATACTAGGGACCCTGCATTACTGAGAAAAGTGACTCGCCACCTCCCAGGTCGACTGGGCCGGCATGGTGGATGCTAACTGCAGGACAGAACCGGATCTTGCAGACGTTCTGTTACCCTGACTGCAGGCAGGTAGCCATCACAAGCTCCAGTGCAGCCCCGAGGGGCGCATATATTAAAGAAAAACAAGAACCATGCTCCAGAATGGCTTATTTAAAATGCAGAGGGTAACAAGAGAGCTACATGTGGGGAAAGCCTAGCTCTCAGAAACAGGAAAGTAATACCAAATCTTGGTTAAAGTTACTTGCTCTTGAACTAATTAGCTGGGGATTAAATTCAGCATGAGAAATCAAAATGTGGGTTAAGAGTGAAGAAAAGTGTTATTTTTCCTTTTAGTTACCAGCCGGGCACTTTAGAATGTAGGCGCAGACATCTATGAGACTCAATCAATTCAATGAAATCATAAAATTATAAAAAGCATCATAGTTGATTGAAAAGGGGTTGCAGAAATATAATCTGGGCCAGATGGATGATACAAGGCAGTTTTATCTACTTTGGTGGTAACTTCTTTGTAATAAAATATTGGCACATTTGTCATTGAGGAAAATTAAATAGGAATGAATAACACAGAATTCACTGAAACAGTAAATAATATGTTCCCACCACTTTTGAAATCCTATACCTACCTAGAATTGATATGCTATTATTTTCTTTCAAATCTTTTTTCTTGTTTTTCTAAGACAGGAGACTCGTAGGAAAATTATAGAAATAAAAGAAGGAAGCCAAGCTCTTTGCTTTTATTTTACCTGTGAACTTTTAAGAAAAGGATGGAATTTATAATAAAGTCACACATCTCATCGATGTCGTCCTTCACAGGTATGAGTCCTTGACAGAGCACGTCTACGTGGAACGAGATCTTGCTACTTAACAGGCCTGAGCTAGGTTGAAAATATTCATGCCTAATTAGTTGTGTAAACAAATTTGGAATTTAGGGACTCTTCTCTGTCACAGGGGAGTTACTTCTACTTGGTAGATGGCCCCCCTGCCCAGCAAATCCAAAGCAACTACACCTTCTGAAATCCATATTCCTCTCCTGCTGTTACCTTAGAGTTTTGCTCTGTGCATTTTGTGTGAATTCTGCTGCTGCTTCTGGATTGCAAAGCAAAAACGAACACCGAGTGACACTGCCCAGAAAGTCAGGGCACATTTCAGCTGAGGGCACCCAGCCCTTCTAGTGTTGCTCTGCCAAAGCCCAAGTGTTATATAAGATTATCCTGCCCAGATCTCTGCCAACCTTGGGGATTCTGCACATTTCTTGTTAGTCTATTGCAGAATGAAAGGAGTGGCAAGTAGAGATGGTGCCAACTTTAGGGTCATGAAAGAAATGGACTAATTGGGTGTGGGCACCCATCAGCAGAGGACGATCACCTCAGCATGGGTCAAGAATCCTTGAGAAGCCAAGCAGGTGCATTGCAGGTCGCCTGCAGGCGGCGTTATCTTCTCTGGCTGACACTTAAATGGCAAGCTTCTTTGATGCGATTGCAAGCTCTCTGCTGGGTGTTTCTAACCATGTGTTTTAATTACTGTTTTTATTATACCTGGGCCTGGAGGCAGTTTCAACACACCAGCATCTATTTAGAAGTCTCTGGATAAATAAATGTAAAACAAAGGAAAACCAACTCTGCTGGAATTAGGAAAATGATTGTTTCTAAAAAGATAAGCTATGTCTTCAAACTGGACAGCCGAGAACTAACTCCTCAGCATTACCAGACCTGTCTCCTGACTACCTTTTGGCTGTAGGAGGCAAGGTCTTAGGCTCTATGCAGGTCTACACTCTGGGATCTTATCTACAAGTCTATACTCTAGGTCATGAGGAGTTGGGAAGACTAGAATTTATTGTGTCAATTGTGATTTTTTAGAGATACAATTAACAAATAAGCAGTAGTAATACAATGTTGGCACTAATAGCAGTTTTTGAGGCACTATTTATTTGAAACCACATAGGTAGATCTCCTGTTTCTAGATATAAAAAGGAAATTGGCATAGGTTTATTTCTTGGTTCCCTGTTATCATTCTCTTTAATTTTGTTCTTTCTTTTTTTTTTTTTTTTTGTACCAGGGATCGAACTCATGACCTCATTTGCCAAGCAGGCACTTACGCTGCTGTTTTTCCCTTTTAAAGGAACTCCTATGAGGTGTGATTATAAAATACAGTGAATGTTTAAATTAAAAAAAATTGATTAGGTGATCCACGCCATGTTGGAACTTAGGGCACTGAGAAACCAAGCAACCAGCCGGCCTCCCTGGTAAACAACCGTGGCTCAGGCAAGTGGCAGCCACCCCAGGGGGAGAACCAGCCAGCATTTCCCAAGATCCATGCCATGTTGGAACTTAGGGCGTTGGGAAACCAAGCAATCAGCTAGCCTCCCTGGTAAGCAGCCGTGAGCCTACTGGTGGGTGGGCTGAGTATAAAACATCCCATCTCCCCTCTCAGCAAATGGGAGCCAGAGGTCTGAGCATCTCTTGGGAGACTGACCATATGCAATATAGCAAATAGGGGGGATTTCCTTCTACCATCTCTTTGAAGGCAAATATTGTTATCACTGTTTTGCTTTGCTCTGATTAATTGTATTGGCCTATTCTGTTTTGATAAGTTCTATAATATTCTCTATTTGGTTTGACTTCCCTATACCTGATTGAAAGAACAACTATTGTGAAGATAATGAGATATACTATGTCACATATTACTGTTATCCTGGTAACCTTCTGTGACATTCTATACCAATTTCACTACACTGTCTAAATTGGCTTTGTTCTGTCTTGTTCTGTTGTATTTCACTACCTTCAAAATAATACAAAATTTTAAAAAATGCACTTTTTATTATTTTAGTTACATTTAAAAAATTGATTACAGTAAAAAACACATTGCTATTAATCCCCCTAAAAACCCACCCTCCCTGCTCTGAACAGGCACGTCCCATCATTCTTGCCACTTCCTGAAGCAGTTCTGGAAGTGCTTCTTCATATGAGCCTTTGTTCAGATGGTCATGGATACCTCTGTGTCTTAAATCAATTCAAAATATTTACCTTTCATGATCATTTTGATTTTGGGAAGAGCTAGAACTTGTGTGGCTCCAGATCTGGTAAATAAGGTGAGTGAGGACACATTGTAATATTTTCACAAGCCCATCTTTCTGTTGGATGGGACATAACAGGAGCATTCACTGCATTTTTGATCACATCTTCTAAACAAACTCATAAAAGAGGGTGTCCAAAACTACTTCAGAAGCAGCAAGAATGATGAGATAAGTGTGTTTGAGGCAAGGAAGAGTATTCTGCTGGGAATTAATGACAATGTGTCTTTTACTATAGTAACTTTTTTAAAAAATTAAACATTCACATTCATTTTGATCACATTTTATATCTCTTCAAGGTAGTAACACATGTAGGGATTGTATTTAAATCAATTTGGCAAATGCTGAGCACCTCATGCAAGGCAAAAGCTAGTCTTTATGGGAATGAGGTGTTTACAAATTATAGAAAGTGTATTAATAAGATGCCTCTTGCTCCTGAATATGTGCTGAGATTGGAGTAGATGAAAGCCTGTACTGTGTCTTCTTTTCTGGATCAACTATTAGTTAAATTTTCCAGTTAAGATTTTCGTTTGGCCCTAGGGGGCTTGTGAAAGTTTCTCAAGAGCTGTGAGGCTGGAGTGTCAGCAAATTACCAGGCAATATGACGGAGGCCTGGTCCTGGGAAGAAGAGTGAAATTCTGAAATCTGGTTCTCTGCCATCACTTGTCACTGCTCTTTCCCAATAATGGAACCATTTCTTTCCTTTTCTCCATCTCCTTTATGCTGCCATAAATTAACCATTCTCAATCCTAGCTGCACAGAATATTGACATGGCAGATATGCCTGGGCCTTATACCAAAACCCATGGAAAGTCACTCAGTAGCTTTATGGTGCAGAAGGGCCAGAGGCCACAGTGCTCTCTGGGCCCCTCAGCACTCCTCCTGAATGTCCAAACAAGCCAGCCTGTTCTCAGGAAGATATTTGCTTCTGTTAACCTTGATCCTTGATCCTAAGTTGTTACCAGTTCTCAGATACTGTTATTTATCTTTTTTTGAGAAAGGATCTCACTATGTAGTTCAGGATGGCCTTGAGTTCACTTTGTGGGCCAGGCCGTCCTCAAACTCATGATGATCATCCCGCCTCAGCCTCCAGAGTGCTGGGATTACAGGTATGCTCCATCATGTCTGTCTAATGTAGCTTTAAAAATAGCTCTTTTGATTAAAAAGGGAAGGAGAGAGAGGAAAGGGGGAGGGAGGAGAAGAGCAGGGGACATGAAAATAATTAAGATGTGTTACCAACCCCTCACAATGAATGTAACATTATTTACTCAAACATGTAATACCAAAAATTAAAATTTAAAAAAAGCAAAAAACATCACATTAAAAAGATAGTTAAATTTAGGTCATGACATAGTTTTGCAAATATTAAACTGTGAAAATCATGTAAGTTATAGAATAAAGAAAATTACTTAAGATGATATTTGTTGAAAATAAGGTATTAACTGCAATTTTTTTTTTTTTTTTTTTTGTACCAGGGATCAAACTGATGACCTCGCCCTTGCAGGCAGGCGCTTATGCCACTGAGCTAAACTCCTGGCTCCCTTAACTGCACTTTTTAAAAGGACAATTTACAATAAAAGAGAATGCTTTCAAAGCCAAAATATTGCCAAGGTTTTCTTTTTAATGGCATAATGCCAAACTAGGTGATTTGCTAGGGAAGGGTTTTTCAATCTTGGTGCTATTGACATTTTGGGCTGAATAGTTCTTTGTTTGGGCAGCTGTGCTATGGCATGCATTGTAGTGTGTTTAACAACTTCTCTGGCCTCTGTTCACTAGATTCCAGTAGCACTATATCCACCTTACCTGTTACCCTGCTGTGACAACTGGAAATGTCTCCAGACATCATCAAGTGTGACCTGGGCAAAGGACATTATGCCTGGCTCAGAACCACCAGGCTGGTAAAATGGCTATTTTGAGGGCAGAAGCTTATGCCCGTTAGGGTTCTATCACAGAGAATAGACCCCACTCCAGGTGGCTAAATATGAAATGCACTAATGACAGGGTACTTCCGGTCTACAGAACTGCTCTGTGCTGAAGAAAGAGAATCTATGTTGGGGCTTTCAAGATCAAATCTTGAAGTAACACCACAACTGACACACTGAAGGACGGGTTTCTCCTGCCTTGATTTGGACACTGCGTGTTGATAGACTGTGGGCGGAGTGGGAAGATGCTTCTAAACGGGGGAGCTAATTTTCCATCTGCATCAGCAAAAGATCCTTCACATTCAGGCTATGTCCTTGCTTCCCTCCATTCTGGATTTAAGTTCCAAAATGTATTTGATGATGTAGCCTGAACCATACGCAGACTGCAAGGGAGTCTGGGGGAAAAAAAGTAGCTTTCCATTTCACTAGCTTCTGTAATAGAAAATTATCACTCCAGAAATTTGGGATGGATTTCAAATTAGCTCATTTCTAGTATCTTCTCCAGGGTTATCTCAGAGATCTTCAACCCCCCCCCCCCCAGATGAATACCTGCTCTGGGTCCAGGTGTTCGCTTCACCCCCTATTTACTTTTTTATGTTTTTCATTTGCTTCATTGTCTTCTCTATTTTTTCTTTTTTTTTTTTTTTGGTCCGGGGATCAAACTCGTGACTGGGCGCTTGCAAGGCAGACGCTTATGCCACTGAGCTAAATCCCCAGCCGCTATTTTCTCTTTTGCTCCCATTCTTTTCACATCTCATTTCTGTCCCTCTCCCTAACTATAGTTTTTCTACAGATTTAAAGGGCATATATTTCCTAGTTGGCACTGTTATTGGACATGCCATGTGAAAAGTCTTTCTTGGTAAGATATGAGTTGAGACCTGGGATAGTCAGCAGTCATCACCTGTGTCTTTGAAGACATGGTGGGAATTGATATTTTGGGGAAATAATTTGTATCTTTGAACAGTATTTCCTCTATCTGGAAGAATAGCACCACATTAGTGTGAATTAATTAATATGAATGATTGTATTGCTCAGTTTGAACTAAACATTATAGATTGGTAGGTTTAATTCCAAATAAATAAGAATCAAACTATGTGTTTTGTTGCTGGCTTGGAGCCCTTCAAATTTAAGATGTCACCGATTAAGGATAGGAATAAGAAGTGTTTGCCTACCTGACATGGTTTTCTCCCTGCGCAGTGCTAAAATATCTTAAAGGTATGGGGAGTTTGACCCTAAGTTAAAACTCAGGAAATATCCTTTGGAGAGGTAAAACATCGTGAATCATTTAGGGATGCCACAGAAAGCACAGCACAACCAGTTAAATTTGAGTTTCAAATAAATAATAACAAATTATAGTATAAATATAATTTTAGTATAGTCTCAAAGTTATTTGTTGTTTATCTGAAGTTCAAATCTGACTAGATGACCTGTGTTTATATTTGCTAAGTCTGGTATGAATGAGCTGATGGAGTTATTTCTGGAGAATATATTTCTTGAGGGGGATAAAGGATAAAGAAGACATGAGGGAAATGCATTCTTGACAGGACTAAAGATGGCAAGTTGGGCTATGTACAGAAAGGAACACTACAGGAGCAAATAAAAGCAAACACCAAACTGGTTCTAGTTATCACTGACAATACCTTGAACATGTAAATAAAGCCCTGATTTGAAAATAAAGTTCTGTTCCTTCTTTGAAGATGGGACCGCTTTCCTTCAGCATTTGGCTATGGTCCCAGTGCAGCATTCAGTTAACCAGAGAGCACAAGCAGAGCTTCGAGGTAAGCAGAAGAGATGAGCAACACAGGCACTGGATACCTTGGAGCCTTGTAATCTCGCTTGCACAACCTCCAGATTGCATGGTTCTTGGCTTCAGTGCAGTTGGGCACAATTTCAATGCACATCTATGGAGACCATGTCACAACAACAAAACAAACAAATGTAGCTGCGAATTACATTAACAGCTTGAAAAAACAAGTCAACAGACTTGAAGACTGCTCTGGGAGTCCTTCCCTGGAAGAGCCTCTGGCAGAAAGAGAGCTATCATGCCTCCTTTTTGAGATTTTTTTTTTTCCAGTTAAGATTTCTCTATATGATATGCAACTTGTCCATTTCAAAAGTTATTATTTTGGGGGGAGATGACAAACTCTTCTTCACTTTATTTATTGTCAGTCAGCATCAGATCTTCTTGAGGTACAGAGTGGTTTTTGTTGCATGCAAGTTCTCAGCCTCAGACAGTTTCCCTGCTCAGACATCATGCCCAAGGCAATGCCACATCCTTTCACAGGCTCTTACGTTACTGTTCATCATAAATGCATTGAGCTAGATTTTATGCATCTTCTGATGCTTCAGTCACTGTCTGGTTGCAAATTTGTAGACAAGAAAAGTTTATACATTTATGTTGTAGTAGCATCTTCTGTGACAATTCTGGGGTAATTTGTTGGACTAATTTTGCTCCTTATAGACAGTACATCAGAACACATAAATTTAGATGGTAATACTTTCCCCATTGCTGAATTTAAAACAAACTAATTTCATAAAGCATGTTAATGAATCAGGCCGAGAAATATATGTGAAATCGAGATTTGCCAGTATTGAGAACCTCCTGTGCTTATACATTTTTTATTTCTGATTTTTACAAAATATTTGATTTAGGTACCAGTAATATCAGGGTGTGTGAGTGAACAGTAAAGTGAAGAAAAATGAAACATTTTGGAAGAGAGCTCCTTACTTGCTCAATGTGACTTCTTTCAAAAACAATATAAGGCATGCTTTATTTTGCATTTTGACTCTTTTAATCTGACTTACATTTATTTTTGGACAGTCATATTTTACCTCAAAAAATTTGCCTGCAAATCTGTACCTTATTATAACTCAAATTATTGCTTTGCTTGATAATGTATAAGACAAAACAACAAAAAATAGCAAAGCTATCTCATATTCTCTATTTTATTTGGTTGTACTTTTAAAGAAAGTTTATTCTGACTCATCTTCTGGGCTATCTTGATTCGTACATTTTTTTGGAAATTTTTTTTTCCATTTCATTATTTGCCCTAGTTGTTCTTTTTCCCATTACCAATTTCCCAACTCTTGTTTCCTAATATCCTCTTTCCCCCCACTGTCTCTTCCTATTTCTCTAGATCTTTTGGGAAAGTCTCAATTTTCTTTTCTCACAAGACTTTTATGAATTTTTTCTTGAAGTTCCCTTACAGTGTGTGGAACAGATTGCACTAGTTCAAAGTAATGCCAGTGAGAGACGTGGAATGATTCAGAGTTCAGTGTGAAAGAGAATGAGTTAGTTAAAACCTCTGTTAGGCCATTCTACCATGAGGATGTTATGATTCCATAAAAAGATATTCCTGGGATTGGGGCATCAGGTAAGTCTCCTTTTGTGCATTTAGATTCCCCAACTCAAATATTATTGTTGAACTTAATAAGTTACACTGAGCTGAAAAGCAAACAGAGAAGAAAATTCCCAAGTCATAAAATGTCTTTGCTCTTTTTGAGAGAGCAGAAGATCATTATTATCAGGTAGTCAGACATTCTTACATTATCTGAGAAGAGATTAACTATCTGAAGAAAGAGTAGCTTGGAAAGACTAACTCTAAATGCAACTAGCAGGACTTTCTTTGGCACATCTTGTCTTTTCTTGCCAGCATAGTACCTGTAAACATTCCCAGGGGACCTGGAGATAAGTGATAGATGCCCTGCCTGGGATTTCTGTAGTTAGGACTTCATTCAGGGTGACAAAGTCACTGCCTCTATGGAACTATGCTGAAGTGGAAGTCATTGAACAGAGAGGCTGCAAAATTCTATGTCACAAGTGATAAGCATAAATTCAAGTGAACTCTGTTAAAACCATTTGTTTATTTTTTGTTTATTTCATAGTGTACCTGCTTTGTTCCAAGCATATTATTAAACAGTATTGAATAACTGAGCAAAGCCAGATAGGAAGTTCTCACCTTCATGAAGTAACATATAATCTAGTGGGGAAGAAAGACAATTATCACATAATTGCACAAATAGAATTAAAATTGATTAGTAATATGGGTCCAAAAAAGAAAGTGCATGGTACTATGAGAACATATAATAGGTGGGCTTGATGCAGTCATGAGTTGAAAGGAGACAGAAGAAAGAGAAGTAATTTGGTTAGGGGTGGGCAAGCAGTTCTCTAGACTCTAGGGCCAAGGGTCAAATCTCTGGGAGAAGAGGGATGGAGAGAAAGGGTGAGTACAGAAGGAAGACTGTAGGATGTGGCAATGGCAGAAGCAAGATGAAGATTGGCAACAGGGTCCAGATAATCCAGGGTGGTACAAAGCTCTCTTGGGGGGGCAGTTTTGGTCTTTATTTCTAAAAGCAATAGAAAGTCATGGAAATGATTGAGGAGCTGGTGGTAGGAAGAGAAAGGTGATCAGGCATACATGTCAAAAATATTTTATTTTGCTATAGTACACACCATGCTAATTACTAGAGGATCTCAAACACTTAAAGCTAGCAATAATTTAGAGTTGATTTTCATTTCTGGATCATCTCTTAGGTGGTTGTGTACCTTGAACAAACCCTTTGTTCTCTTCAAAGGCCAGTTATCATATGCCCTAATGAACTTTCATGAGTATTGTGAGTCTTAGTGGAGGCAAATGTGAAAACACAATGAAAAGGACAGATTTCTAAATAAGAAATATTAATATTGTTATTTTGAGGAACCTGAACTATCACTACAGGAAGATAGCATCAGGACATAGACATCTTTGCTGTGAATTACATAATGTTGTATGGTAGTGTTATCTTATGAATTTAGTATAAAATTATTCCTAAAACTGTGAAATGGTTATTAAATTATGACAGAGACTGTGATAATGAGGGCTTTTTTTTTTACTTTAAAGAGGACAAAATGGAATAAAATCAATCAAAACAAACCAGTGTAAGAGATACAGAACTTCAAAACATTACAAAATCAATAATAGTTACCATAATGCCTTTCAATGTCTTCAAAATAGTGGCAGATAACTTTGGACATAGTAAAAAACAAACAGAACAGAATAGAAACAATAAAAACAAAACAATGAATGCAATAAAGGACTTCAAAACAAGCCTATGGTAAAGCCAAAATTACTACCATAATGTATCTTGTTATTTTTGAAATAGCTGTTCCTGCAATAGGATTTGACATAATGAAACAAAACAAAAGAGAGTAAAACCCAACGCAACCAAACAATGGAAACAATATAGGACTTCAAAACAAGATTGTAGGGAGTCAACCGTGACTGCAACCCTCAGAAGGAGATCCCCCCTAGATGCCACACTGCGTACCGCTATCCTCTGAACCCATGGTCAGACCATTGGCCTAGACCTGCAATGTTAGTGAAACACCAAAGCCCCACAAGCATCCAACTGCACTTCACCTCCACGGCTGTCCTCACAGCCTGGGTTTCTCCTGATAAGCCAGTCACTTACAGGGTGGGGGAGGCGGTGGGGATTGGAACTTCTTGTTTGCCAGGCTGCACGCAGGAAGGGGCTCGGGTCTGGCTGTTCCAGGCAGGCAGTGGCCTGCTCATGGCGCTGCTTCCCAGACTGGCTTGCTTGTTGGTGTGGCCTTGTATTCTGTCCCCATAGTTTGTGACTGGCACTGACTCATGGGGAGAGGCTTGGGTCTGGCTGTTCCCAGTCTGGTGGCAGTCAGCAAGTGAGGCTGGTTCCCAGACTGCAGGGTTATATTTTTTTTACAGAGGAATTTGCAACTGAAGTATTCTGTGTAAATGAAACAGTGTGTGTGTGTGTGTGTGTGTGTGTGTGTGTGTGTGTGTGTACTGGGTACTCGGAATTGAACCCAGGGCCTCACACATGCTAGATAAGCACTCTACCAGTGAGGTATTTCCCTATTCCAAACAGGATATTTCGAACACATCTTTTGATATGCTTGTTTTCATCTTATCATTTTGGTTCAATTATATTTTCATTGAGGACATTGTGATGGCTTCATCTGCTACAGTAGTAGCATATTCTTTGCTACTAGTAACAATAATAAAATTTATGACAATACCTACTAAGTGATAGATGCTTTATATTAATGTGTGCAAATTATAGTCCTAATTTTATAGATGAGAAAACTGAGTAACAGTCAGTCAGGTTAATGAATCTGACTAAAATAATTCAGTCAGTGATGTGGACAGTTAGTTCATAGAACACAAAATGATTAGAAATATTCAAACAATCCAACTGCCAATTCCTCATAACAAGTCAGTCTTGGATTTTCTGAGAAAAATCACTATGTTTTCATGAGCTAGTAATTATTTCTGATAAAAATCATAATGAATATTACAGATACTCAAAAGAAACAGTAATAACAAGCCAAGTGTGTTTGTACATGCCTGTAATCCCAGCGCTTGGCAGCAGAGGCAGGGTGACTGCAAGTTTGAACCCAATCTGGGCAATTTGGTGATTAGCAAGACCCCCATCTCTAAATAATAACTAAACAGAAAACAACAACACAAAGGACTGCTGACCGTTGACTGCAAAGACCCTGGGTCCAGTCACTACTGCCAAAAAAAAAGAAAAAAGAAAGAAAGGAAGGATCGAAGGAATAAGAGTGATCAAAAACAATAACTGAAACTCTATGAGCAAAATGTGCTATTTACTAAATTTAACAGAAAAATGAAATATTCTTGAAAAAATTTAGAAGACAAATTTTTACTTGGTATGAAAAAAAATCCATAAGAATAAAACAACATGGTCAAAGGTAAAATTAGTAAAATATTTATATGATAACCTCATAAATGGATAAAATCTTTATTATAACTTTAACCCCAAAATAATTGATCTTGGTGAAAATAATACCAGAATATAAAAATTAAAATGAAAAAAATTAGAATAAAAACTTGGGCAAAGAATTATAGTTAAAATTACTGCATACTACATTTGCTTTAGTATATTCCTCATTTACATCTTTTTTTGTTGTTGTTGTTTTTGGTACCAGGAATCAAACTTGCAACCTCAAGCTTGCCAGGCAGGCACTTATGCCACTGAGCTAAATCCCCAGCCTGCTTTAGTATATTTGTTTCCATGAAAATGTGCTCAAAACAGCTAAGAGTATACTTTTACCATATCTACTCACTGCAGTACTAGAAAGTCAAGTCAGAAAAATAAGACAAGAAAAAGAAATAAAGGCATTGAAATTGGAAAATAAGAAATGAATTCTTTTACAGATGATATGATCATGTATATAGAAACTTCTAAGAATGAGAAAAAACTCTGAGTTAATAAATGATTTCAATTAATGTGCAAAAAATTGGTCTCATCTTTATACACAAATAGTAAATTGTCAGGAAAATTAAGAAAACAATTCCATTTGCAATAGCAGTGAAATAAAAGTATAGAAATACACTAATCCAAAAAGGTGAAAGACAAGTATACTAAAATTTAAAAAAACATTGATGAAGAAAATTAAATAAAAATACAGATAAATGGAAAGATATTCTATGTCAATGGATTAGAAGAATTAATATTACTAAAATGTTACTCTAGGCCATCTACAGATTTAATGCAATCCATATGACTCTTCCATTAACATGCTGTATACATAAATAATACTAAAATTACTAATACTAAAAAATAATGCTAAAATTCAAATGAAACCACCAAAATCCCCCAATATTAATCTTGAATAAGAAGATTAAAGTGGGAAGAATCACACTTTCTAAATTCAAAATATATTACAAAGCTATGGTATATAAATAATTATAGTTCTGGCATATAAAACAAGAATATAAACTCTTATTTTAAACCATATGGTAAAGCAATCTTAAAATGGTATATAGACTGAAATGTAAAAAGGCTCATATCATAAAATTACTGGAAGAAAACACAGAGAAAATCTTCTTGGTATTGTCTAGGCACTGATTCTTTTAAATATGATGCCAAAAGCAAAATCAGACAAGTATGATTTTATAAAATACAGGAAAAAAAATCCCTGAAACAAAAAAAAACCCAAAATATCTTCTTCACAGCAAAGGAAACAGTCAACAGAGTAAAAGGCAATATACAGAATGGAAGAAAATGTTTTCAAATTACGTATCATATAAGAGGTTAAAATAAAAAATAGAAGGAATTTTTAAACTCAGTAATAATAAAACAAATAATCTAAAACTGCAAAGAAACAGCAGACATTCCTCTTAAAAAAAAGTACTAAAGGCCAACAGGTACATGAAAAGATGCTCAGCATTGCTAGTCATTGGATAAAAGCTAATCAGAACCATGACCGCTCACTTCACGTCTGTTAGGCCATTATCAAAAAGAAAAAAGATACCAAGTGTGGGAAGAATGTGGAAAAAATGAAATCCTGTATGTTGGTGGTGGGAATGTAAATTCCAACAGCTATTATGAATAAATGTGGAAGATTCAATAAAAATTAAAAATATGCTTATCATATGATCCAGAAATCCCTTCAGTGAGTATGTAGCCAAAGGAACTGAAACCATAGCACCTCTTACTGTCTTCAAAATCGCTACAGATACTTTCAGACAGTGAAAAATTAAACAAAACAGAATAGAACCAATAAACACAAAGCAATGAATGTAATAAAGAACTTCAAAACAAGCCTATCGTAAATCCAAAATGGCTGCCATGATAGATCTTGCTATCTTTGAAATAGCTACCCATGCCATCAGATATGATGAAATCAAACAAAACAAAACAATAAAACCCAACCCAACAAACAAGGAAAATGATAGTGGACTTCAAAACAAGATAATAGGGAATTAACAAAGGCCCCACCTTTAGAAGGAGATGCCCCATAGATTCCACGCTGCGTACCGCTATCCTCTGAATAGGTGATCAGACCATTGGCACTAGACCTGCAAGGTCACTGAAACACTACACACCACCAACATTAAATTGTATTTTACCTCAATAGCTAATGAAAGTGCCCCATGTCCAATGTGCATAATTTAAGTCAAACCAAGCATTTTTTCCACTAATAAATTATTAGAAATAAAATATGTTATGATAACCAAAAGATAGAGATGCTAGAGGCTTTTTTCCCATTTTTTTACTTTAAAGAGACAAACACAAAAATCAAGAAGCAAACAAAAAACTGCAAGAAAAGCAAAATGATGACAACAATGAAAAACAATGACAGTATAGGATTTCAAAACAAGATAGAAATTTAACAATGGGTGTTATACTGCACATTGTTATCCTCAAAGTAGTTGCGCAGGCTACTAGATACAGGCTTGTGAGGCTCATCAAACAATAACACACCACCATTGTCCCAAAAGGACAGATCAACTAGACAGAAAATCAGCAAAGACATAACAGAACTGAATCACACCTGTGAACAAATGGACTTGATAGATGTATACAGAGTGTTCCATCCAACAACATCAGAATACACCTTCTTCTCAGCAGTACATGGCACATTCTCTAAAATAGACCATATACTAGCCCTCAGAACATATCTAAGTAAATGCAAAAGAATTGAAATTATCCCATGCATGTTATCGGATCATAGTGCTGTGAAACTAGAAATTAATGATAAAAGAAATTGCAAAAAACCTACAAACACATGGAAACTGAATAATACACTCTTGAGCAATCAGTGGGTCACAGAGGAAATTAAAGAAGAAATTAAACAATATTTACAAGTC